>WOVY01008556.1:0-15041 GCA_013436015.1 Rhipicephalus annulatus | reverse complement strand
AAGATGCCGAAGTTATTTACTATTCTGTTATTTACTATTCTGTTCGAAGTTATTTACTATTCTGGTTAGTGGCAGACAATCATTCAAGATTTCAAAAGTCTTGCCGATGCTAATCTACCTCCTTCTTATTCTTTATGTATTGACTCTCATGGTTCGACTCCACGCTACTACCTGTCCTAAATGTCCGTTACATCTTCCAGCGTCTCTCCACCTATCTCAAAGTGATGTTTTACTGCCGTGACTGTGCACAATAATTTAAAATGCGAAGCATTTCTTAACCAACTTCGGCGACTTTGAACGTATCTATCTATCTCTATCTATCTATCTATCTATCTATCTATCTATCTATCTATCTAATCTATCTATCTATCTATCTATCTATCTATCTATCTATCTATCTATCTATCTATCTATCTATCTATCTATCTATCTAGCCGCCTATGAGTTATAGCTCTCCTCCTGGCAATTTCGACAACGTTATCAACACCAAACTTGGTATGACATAACATGAATGTATGAGAAACATATTTGACTAGCCATAACATGAAAATCATGACATGTATGGCATGATTGTCATGATTACCATTTCATGGTCGTGCAGCTCTTGCGGTGGTTTTGTTCACGCATGGCATGTTTCAAAACTAGTATGGTATGACATAATTGCATGGCAAACACAAACCAGAGACGCTAACATGAAAATCATGACATGCATGTCATATAACAACATGACTACATGCCACGCTCATGATGTGGTCGCAGCCGTTTCGCTAGCTTCACATGTACCAAACTCGGTATTACGGGACGCGAATGCGCGACATAGGTGAATGACACATAAATAATGATAATCATGACATGCTTATCATGTAACAACATAACTACTTGCCACACTCATGAAGTGTTTGCGGCCGTTTCACTAGCTTTACACGTGCTAAATTTGATATTACGTGATGCCAATGGATGACGAAGGTATGTGACTGGTGCAAACATAATACTCATAATATGCGTGTCATGTGAGAACATGACTACATGCCACAGTCAAGGCACCAATACATTTAGACATGACGCGGTGCGTGTGCTCGTCGGCGTTTACTTCGGCACGTCACGCTGGAGTTGCCATGCCAGGCACCAGTCTTTCCATAAACTCGCAGGCGGGCGCCGCGCTGCGTTGCTTTGACGCGTGCGCATTTCAGCACGTCCTGTGACCCTCCGTCACAAAAAGAGGGAGACGCAGTGTTGCCTAGGTAACAAATCAGCATACAGTAATGTTACTCTATGGCATCGGTGCGAAATGCAGCATGTCGCATTTCGTGCCGGTTGCCGTCGGCCCGCGCTGACGGACGCTGGTCATGCCTGGCGTCAGACTATAGAGTGCTTGCGTTTTGCTAACGTAGCGCCGCTGTGCCCAGCGTGCGCGTGCGTCAACGCTACCTTGGAGTATATTGGGCCCTTCATAATGCGCTCGCGGCCGTTTTCGCTATCTCCACAAATACCAAACTTAGTGTTACGTGATCCCAATGAATTACAATATATATGACTGGTGCAAACATGATAACACTGACACGCGTGTCATGTAGGAACATGGCATCATACAACGCTCATAGCATGCTCGCGGCCGTTTCACTAGCATCACTAAATTTGATATCACGTTACATGAATAGATGATGAACGTAAACAACACATCCCAACATGAAAATCATGACACACAAGTCAAGTACGGCATCATTACCCCCATCTTTTAACGTTGTGCTGATTTTAAAGTGACATATCAACGTTTCTCCTTCTGCTTTGCATATTATCGATTCTTACTTTACGTGGGATCCGCAAATTTTTTTATGTATATTGATTTTAAGACCTACTTTTCGCTTTTCGTGCCCAGTTGTGTAGTCATGAGCTGTGTTCGTCCCCTCAGTTCTTCATCAAGCCAATGTCATCAGCGAATCACAGGTTACAAATATGCTCTTCATTACCTCTTATCCCTAAGTCTTTTTAATAAAACCCCCTGTAAACAAGCGGTAAATAGGATTGAAATGATCGTGGCTCGCTGCCTTACCACCCTTTTTGATTGGGATGCTGTCGCTTTCTTTATTGAGAACTATGGTGGCTATAGATCCACTGTATATTTCTTGCAGTAAGTTTATGTAGGGTTCTTTGGTGGCCACAATGCCGTAGTGTCTGCATTACTGCTGATGTCTCGACTTAGTTAAACGCCTTCTCGTAATGTACGCAGGCTAAGTATAGGGGTTCGTTACATTTGGCGCATTTCTCTATTACCTGATTGATATTATGAATATGGTCTATTGTGGTGTTGCCTGTAAAAAATCCTGCTTGGTCCTTTGGTTGAGTTAATTATAATGTCTCCTTTATTCTATTAGCTAGTATTTTTTTATAAATGGTTCGTAAGGAATGAAAAGTAAGCTGATCAGCCTGTATATTCACGCTCTTCAAGTCTTTTTTCTTATGGATTGAAATGATGCTGGAGTTCTTCCAAGATGCTGGTACCCGTCTCCTGAAGAGACACTTCGTATATAAGGTGGCCAGTTTTTTTTAACACTATATTTCTGCCATCTTTCCGGAAGTCCGTTGTTACCTTATCCTCACCAGTGGTTTCGCATCTTTGCATTCTTTCTAAAGTTTTCCTTACTTAGCCTGTCATAACTGGTAGGATGTAGCGTACATTTGGACTATTAAAGTTTCTTAAACATATTATTCTGGTTGTTTTGACTTGTGTACATCCCTCTTTAAAACTCCTCTGCCAACTCGACTATCCCACGCATATTGTCTATGACATTGTATTCTTTGTTCCTTAATGTACATATCCGAATTTCGCCTATACACAAGTTTCCTTCACTACGGTGAGGATTCTGCCGCTTTTACAGCCTTCCTGGTTTTCTCCATGTTATACCTTCTGGCCTCGACTACCTTACAGCATATTGATAAACTTCGAATGTTTCGCTAGCTCTATTTTTTCGGTCGTATTGGACGCTTTCATGGTTTTTGGTATCTGAATAAGATATTTTGTCTCCTGAGTTAGTGTGCCAGTGTCCTGTCTAGAAACTGTACCTTCGACTTTTATTGCAGACTTTTTGATGACACTAGTAAGAATATTGTTTTTGTGTCAATGCTAGCGTCGGTTACCTTGTCTACTGCTTCGGATCGATTCTTTAGCAAAACTCCAAATTTCTGTACTTTCGGTCTCCCCGCTGGTTCACTAATTGAGTTTTTGCGTATCAGTTTTTGTGTTTGATTTTTTAAGTATAGGTGAATGGAAGTTCTTACCATTCTATGGTCAATGCATCGATGTTGCCAACTACTTCAACATTATGCACAGTGCTTGGGTAGGCATAAAGAACGGTGCTTCATTTTGTTAACACAAGGCTTGACTTGAGAGGTAAACCATGTGCTCCCATTACATAACTGTATCTCTACTTTCAGATTGTATTTTTTTCGATTAGCGAATTTTTTTGTTCAATTATCTGATTTCTAATAAATGCATGCTAATATCACGTTTTTCTTGCTGTAACGAAGCAAAGAACTAGAGATCGTTGTTCAGGTTTTCAAAGTCTACGCAAAGAAAATCTTACGCTGTTTTTGTTTCTTGCATGCATTTTATACGCACTAACTTGTACTCACAAAAGATAAAATTGTGGTCACTCATGCAATCTTGTGCACAAATCGACATGCGTATGGTACTGTGGTAAGCACAAGGTACAAGATTGATTGATTGATTGATTGATTGATTGATTGATCGATTTGTGGGGTTTAACGTCCCAAAACCACCATATAATTATGAGAGACGCCGTAGTGGAGGACTCCGGAAATTTTGACCACTTGGGGTTCTTTAACGTGCACCCAAATCTGAGCACACGGGCCTCGACATTTCCGCCTCCATGGGAAATGCAGCCGCCGCAGCCGGGATTTGAACTCGCGACTTGCGGGTCAGCAGCCGAGAACCTTAGACACTAGACCACCGCGGCGGGGCAAGGTACAAGATAGCATCTCTCTGTGTTAGCATAGAAGCTACTTAGTTCATTAGGTGAAATGAAGCTACATCAATCTAACTCTTACATTCTTCATTTCTAGCGCAATTGTGGAAAGTAGCCGCCCCCCAGTTAATTTTATAGTAGTTGAAGTAACCCGCGAGAATCAGAGGAGAGCCATAAATTTGTTTATACACGAAGCTCCGAGATTCGTTTAGCTATTTACCGACTGTTTCTTTTGAGTGAGGTGAATGGAAACATTTTACACGTTGAAGGCGCCCTGCAACGCTTTTGAGCATGGTCAGAAAAAGCTGTCGATTGGTAGTAAAGCCTCCCGAGGACATTTGAGCCAAAGTTATAGCGCAGCACGCGGCCTAGATTTCACAATAAATTGCCGAAGTCAGCGCAAAGTTGCTTTCTCTTTGCTTGAAAAATTATGGAGGACGCTCAAAAATTACACGTAGATTACCATATATAAGCCATTGGCTGATTTGAACATGACGCGCTTAGTTGTTACAGAGATAGCCGCGAGAGGCCCTCACTTGTCCGCACGTGCACACATGATCGCACTGGGAAAGCCGTGCATTTGAAGAAAAAAAAGCAAAGTGCTCAAGGTCATGAGGCGTGCGTGACGTTTTTGGCTTGCCTTTCCCGTCCCTCCCTGCTTAGTTTCCAGAACCTTCGTCCGGACGAGAGAAGAGAGAATGCGATTGCAGCGTGTGATAAATCTTTGTAACTTTACGCGTACTGGACGGATTATTAAAACTTTCGCTGCGTTGAATTTTTGAGTCAATATGCTCTCTTAGTGAGTTACCTTCATAGGTACTCGAAATTGTTTCAGAACCCCTTTAACGCTTCACCAACGCGCACAGAATTTCTATACAGGAACCTGTATCAAGTACATAGGCTTGTACTTGTTTTTCACTTTAACACAGTACCAAATGCTCGTGTATCTGCTTTGTCGTTTCGAAAGGAGATCAAGGTTTTATTAATATACAAATCATCTTTGTAGACATTGCTCGGCAACGCCCCTGGAACCCCCCTTACCCACTATTTCTTTGGTGCAAAAGCCGCCACAAGAGCCTGGATATTACCCCACCGTGGACTGCCAACACGACGATGTTGCGTCCATAGCAACAGTGACGCCGCAGACCAGGGATGTCGGCAGGCCTATGCCGACAAGTCTGACTAGCCGAATGGTGCTCGCATTCACATCACAATGCCAGGTTGATCCAAAGCGGATTTGTCTGTTGACAATAAATACCGAACCGAACACCATTCTTGCCTACTTACTTGGCTTCATAGAATAGGTCTGCAAAGCCCATTTCCAGAAGGTGAGCAACCCTATTTTCCTTTGGGCAATCGCGATTTGTTCATTAGGTTGTCAGCAGAGCAGACTTCGATAAACGCTAAAAAAGTATTTTGATTTTAGGAAAGACAATATAATTTCACTACATTATTAAAAGCGTTTTTAATCTTCTATGGGGCGTCCATTCTCACTCACAGGAGTACCGTGTCTTGGGATATGCACCACAATAATTCATAAACAATCGAAAACAAAAATTGTGTAACCCATAATCAGCTTGTCAAAGCGCAGCCTAACCTGTCCTTTTCCTGCCGTTTCGTACGCGCGAAATTGCGGAGCTGTTTCAATTAGTTTAATAAGTTCTTCAGAGTTGAAAAACCTACCTGAATCCTCCACCAAAAACCTACCACTCGAAGTGGGTCTATATAATGTAGCTTGAAGGCATTCTTTTGGTTTTTGCTTTTGCATTTGAAGTTTTGTAATTTGACAACAGGCTGAGTGTGATCGGGTTTGCATTGACTGACTCAACGGGTGCACCTAATTTCAGTGGTTGAATTCCAATGTTTCTGTTGCCAAATTTATTAATAAGTTTTTTGTATCTCCCGATTTTTCAGCTGCTTTGAAGACAAAATGATTGCACACAATTCGATTATTTGAACTGCGCATTACAAAGTTCGCTTCTAGAGTCTTTTTTTGCATAATGTTTTCAAGAGCGTGGGAGATTCTTGCAGAACAGAGCTGAAAACCGATGTACGGACAGCGATACAGCTCAATGCTCTCCCATAGTTGAGTACGAAGTACTCGAAATTGTTAAACATTTTTTTTCTAAAGACACTCGAAGCGGGGCCGGATAGTTTAGCTTGAAGGCATTCTTTGGGTTATTGCTTTTGCTTTTGAAGTTTGGGAATTTGACAACAACCTGAGTGTGATCAGGTTTGCATTGACTGACTACATAGGTTCACCTAATTTCAGGGGTTGAGTTTTTGTTGACAAAACTATGAATGAGTTTATTTGTGTCCCCCAGTTTTCTAGCTGCTTTAAAGACGAGATTGTGGCCCCCAATTCAATAATTTAAACTGCAAATTACAAAGTTCGCTTCTAGAGTCTCTTTTCCTGATTATTTTCAACAGCATGAGAGATTCTTGCAGAACATAGCTGACAGCCACCCCATTTTTCATGAAGCATTCATTTCTTTCAAGAGAAGCATCAATTTTATAGAGAAGTCTTTTGAAAATGTGTGGGTTTATGTGGCGCAACGGCCATTCGTTGACCAAAGAGCACCAGGTATTATACCAAGAGATGTGAACAGTAAATATGTTGAGTGGCTTTATATAGGCCCTAAAACTTCTTGCCCTAATGCGAGTAAACACAGAAGTAATAAGACCTTACAAGTGGCGAGAAATGTATATTAAGAATGGGTGGCGAAAGGTTCTGATATTTCACATTAGAACAAGTGCCTCATCAGTGCTCTTGTGTCCAAGGGCCACGAGGCAAATGCTTTTCAATGTAGTCAACGCAGCCGCCCTCTCTCGAGATGTCAGGTTACTTGATGCCTGGGTATATTACATGAAAAGGGCGGACATCCATTTAAAAAGCTAACAGAGAATAGACCTTTTAAAAAATTCAGTCTGGCGACATGTCTCTTCCGCCATATCTTGTTCACTCGTGCGAGCTGGCGGGCTATGTGTCTCAGCGATGCCGATGAGGGTTCTCTGCAGCTCGCACGGACACGGCTTGCGTTTCTGCAAGACGCGTACCGCGTATGAACGGCGCCAATGAGCCTCCCTTGGTGAACAAGACAAGGTTGAAAAATTGTGTTTTCGGTTTGGTTCTATAGAAGGCGCTGAATTTTGAAGAGGTTATAGAAGTTGAACTTCCCAATGGGTGGAAACTAAGCAGGATGAACATGATTGGTAAAGAAAAAGGGGCCAAGCCGATATAAACAACTACCGTCTGATAACAGTGACATCAGTAGTTAACAGGCTGGTGATGCAGATAGTAAAGGAAAGACTACTGACATGAGTGGAGAATGAGGGTGTGCTGGAAGAACTAATAAATGGGTTTCATAAACGAAGGGGGTTGGAGGACAATCTGTTTTCATTGATGCAGTGTATTGAAATAGCAGAAAAAGAACTCATGCCCCTGTGGCTGGCATTTCTAGATATCAAGAGAGCTTACCATAGTGTGATTCAAGAAGGCCGGTGGAAAATACTGGACACACTAGATGTGGAAGATGAAATAACTAATCTTCTAAAGGATATCTATATAAGTGACAAGGTAGTTATCAAATAGGAAGAACAGGTATCTTAACTTATACAGATACAACGCGGGCTTCGTCAGGGATGTCCCATGTCTATTTGATTTTATGCTGTATCTCAGAGGACTATAAGTTAAATTAGAGGGGAGTCGACTCGGCTTCAGTTTCTCTTTTGCCAAGCAAGGAAAGCACATTGAACAGCCATTACCAGCATTGATGTATGCAGATCATATAGTATTAATAGCCGACAAGGAAGATCTGCAAGGATTGAAAGACATCTCTGGTAGTGAGGGATATAGGTGAAATTTTAGGTTCAGCAGGGGAAAATTGGCAATCATTATTTTAAATGATAACAAAGACAGTGAGCATAAGATGCAGGAATTTACGCTTGAAATTCAAGCATTCTTTTTTTCAGTGCACCATTAATGACTGGAACAAATAACACACTGTATCATTTGTTTTGCACACTTCTATTGCATATTGCGGGCTACTTAAAAATGTATGCTAAAGACTTTAGAGTTCAAATAACAAGATTCTTTTACTTTTTGATTGTGTTTTGCCTACCCTGCATGAACCTTGTATCCGAAGTATGTAATAAAAAATAAATAAATAGAATAGAGATATTGATTTCACCTCTCAGTCGGCATGTTTGAGATTAAGACAAGCACTTAATTTACGTCGTGATTGCTTCTTCTAAAAATATTGCAACACTGCTGCTCTAAAACACCCAAGTTATGTTTACCAAGTTCGACGAAGCGTTATACTTCAAAAAATTGTGGTGATTGATTTCTGCCTTTTTCTAACAAGATTAGTAAGAAATAGCGTTGTAATAAAATTGAGTGGGCAAATTGTTGGGAGGATTCATGGTTTACCAGGTTTACTTCCGGAGCTTCGCCCACTAATCATCATTCACTTCGTGGATATGGTGGTACTTTTTTTATTCTGGCATTTTCTTATATAAATATATATATATATATATATATATATATATATATATATATATATATATATATATATATATATATATACAGTGTCCATATACTTGCTATCTCATTAAAAAAAACTGGCCATCAGATGCTCCATAATGGAAGATAATGTAAGCTCTGGCACTGGTTCAGTCTATAGCTTGAATATTTTTTAAGAAAAGGCAACAGTGTAAATTTTGGGTAGTTGTTTGCAGAGTATAATTGTGTAATGCTGCTCCCTCGAAGCGATGACGCCCTCGATCGTCTCTGCAATGCCAGATACTTTTCATCTATGGATCTAAGGACTGGCTACTGGCAGGTGGAAGTTGACGAAAGGGATCGCGAAAAGACGGCGTTTATTACACCACATGGACTACACCAGTTTAAAGTCATGCCATTTGGACTTTGCACTGTCCCGGCACCTTTCCAAAGGGTAATGGACACCGTATTGGCTGGCCTGAAATGGCAAACGTGTTTGGTGTATTTGGACGACGTCATAGTCTTCGCTCCATCTTTCGAGGAACACATCAGCAGGTTAAAAGTGGTACTTGATGCACTTAAGGCTTCAGGACTTAGGTTAAAGCCCGAAAAATGCCGTTTTGCCTACGAGCAGCTGAAGTTCCTTGGTCACGTCGTCAGTTCTGCCGGCGTTCTACCAGACCCAGAAAAGACAGCTGCAGTTCGAGACTTCCCGCAGCCCCGCGAAAAGAAGAGCCTCCGAAGCTTCCTCAGACTTTGCACGTACTATAGGCGCTTTGTCAAGGACTTCTCGCAGGTCTCCGAGCCCCTGACACGTCTAACGAAAGAAGACAGCTCGTTTGTGTGGGAGGCACCCTAAGAAGAAGCGTTTCGGGAGCTCAAATGACGTCTTCAAGCGCCCCCCATTTTGGCCCACTTTGACGAGAACGCGGCAACAGAAATCCACATCGACGCCAGCAGTGTCGGCCTCGGTGCCGTTCTTGTTCATAGGCGGGATGGACAAGAACACGTCATCGCCTACGCCAGTCGATCTTTGTCTAAGGCAGAGTACAATTATTCCACGACCGAAAAGGAATGCTTGGTAATTGTGTGGGCAACTTCCAATTTCCGCCCATATTTGTACGGCAGGCCTTTTACCGTCATTACCGACCACCATGCTTTATGCGGGCTTGCGAACCTAAAGGATTCATCCGGACGTCTCGCAAGGTGGAGCTTGCGGCTCCAGGAGTTCGACATATCGGTAGTGCACAAGAATGGAAGGAAGCATTCCGACGCAGATTGTCTGTCTCGAGCCCCGGTTGAGCAACCACCACCGTGTGCAGACGACGATGCCAGCCTTCTGGACATGATTACCGCTTCCGACTTAGCCGCCCAACAACGGGCCGACCCTGAACTGAACTGTCTCATTGAACATCTTGAAGGAAAACGTATGGAGATACCCAAAACTTTCAGGCGTGCTCTTCACACATTCTGCTTAAAAGACGGTGTCCTTGTGAAAAAGAACTTCGACTCTAGGAAGAGCACCTACCTTTTCGTCGCGCCGTCGTCATTGCGTGAGGAAATCTTGCAGGCGTCACATGACGAACCAACCTCCGAGCATCTTGGGTGTACACGAACGCTTTCGCGGATCCGTGAGCGTTAATACTGGCCGCGCATTCTAGAAGACGTCAAGCATTACGTACGGACGTGCCGAGAGTGTCAACGCCGCAAGAGACCGCCAACAAAACCCGCTGGACTACTCCAGCCACTTCAACCCTCAACAAGGCCCTTCGAACAAATCGGAATGGACTTTCTGGGACACTTCCCGACGTCTACCGCAGGAAATAAGTGGATCATTGTGGCGACAGTTTACCTGACTCGCTACGCAGAAACCCGCGCCCTTGCTCGAGCCACTGCTGAAGAAGCCGCCAGATTCTTCGTTCACCAAATTGTCCTGCGCCACAGTGCATCTCAGGTCCTTATCACTGACAGAGGGACATCCTTCTGTTGCGAACTGATGCACGCCATTTTGCGGTACAGCCACACCACTCATCGAACTACCGCATACCACTCGCAAACTAACGGTCTCACAGAACGGCTCAACAAGACCCTGGCGGACATGATGTCGATGTACGTCGATGTCGAACATAAAACATGGGATGGAGTGCTCCCATATGTCACCTTCGCATATAATACGGCCGCCCAGGAGACAACCGGGCAGACACCATTCGCTCTTGTTCACGGACGGGAAGTGACAACGACTCTGGAACGCAATGTTGCCGCACCTAAACGAAGGCGACCCGAACCCGGACGTAGCGATATTTCAACAACGCGCTGAAGAGGCCAGGCAGCTGGCTCGACTGCGAACGGCAACCAAGCAAGCGACGGATGCCCGACACTACAACCTGCGACACCGCCATCAGGAATACACACCCGGCGAACAAGTTTGGCTATGGGCACCAGTTCGCCGACGAGGCCTCAGCGAAAAGCTTCTGCGACGTTATTTTGGCCCTTACAAAATTGTTCGTCGCGTTTGGCCACTGATCTATAAAATCATCCCGGATGGTGTGAAAGACTCCCAGCGTCGACGTGTGCGGTGCGAAATTGTTCACGTCGTGCGCTTGAAACCCTATTATGCGCGCTAGCAGACATGTGCGCTTGTTCCTCTATTTTTTTGTGAAAACTTCAGTGCCTCATGACTTCAGTGCTTGCTTTCAACATTGAGGCGATGTTTTTTGAAGGGGGGAGCAATGCCACGTGCCATGGCGTTCTGCGCAGCTGCCACTATAGAGCGACAGCCGTCGCGTCATTTAGATAGGCTAGAGCGGACTGCGATTAACTTCCGATGGGCCCATCGTATCAGACAATGCAGTATCTGATGATAGATGTGCGCATGTTCTGTGTTGTCTTTTCAGCGCTTAAATAACTGGCAGCGCATAAGCTGTGGGTTGTTCTTTTGGTGGAACGGCAACTGTGCATAGGCACGCCGCTCCGATCCTGTTAGTTTTTCCTTTTGTGTCCTAAGCGTGAGGCACAAGTACGCCTCCTTACTAATAAACCTTGTCTGCCGCACCCTGGTCTTCTGTGGCTTCTAGTGACGACGACGCACGTGACAATAGTGTCCATATACTTGCTATCTCATTTAAAAAAAACTGGCCATCAGATGCTCCATAATGGAAGATAATGTAAGCTCTGGCACTGGTTCAGTCTATAGCTTGAATATTTTTTAAGAAAAGGCAACAGTGTAGATTTTAGGTAGTTGTTTGCAGAGTATAATTGTGTAATGCTGCTTTTGCTATCGCAGCAAGCATTTCCTAAAAGCAGTGCTGCAAGAATGTGAGCCGCAAGTTCTATTTAACGATTGAGCTTGATGCCTGGGTGCCGCGTGGCTCCTCCTTCTGGCCTACACAGACAGTGTAGCCACCACAGTAATGTTCTTGCTTAGATGTGAGACATCCCTAAGGTTTAGAGAGTGAGCATGTTGATTGTCAGTTTTTATAGCCTATAGAGGTATCTCTGCAAATGTACTTCTCTGACACGTTGCAAAACTGGTATGGTATGACATGACTGCATGGCGAACACAAGAAACAGACCACAACGTGATAATTATAATATTGTACGAGTATGCAAGTCATGGAAGTTAGAACTGATGACTACAGTCCATGCTCGTGTTGCGCTCGCTGACGCTTCGCATGTCAGCGACGCGCACTGTACGTGGGATCTGCAAATTTTTTCACTGCCGTTCTTTCAGTGAAGCTTTGCACTGCGTTATTCAGTTTTTTTGCGTTATTAAAAACTATGAAGCCCAGTGCGCTTCACGTTCATATTAGGAAAATGGTCGCTAAAGTTGTTCCAGTGATCTTCAGTTTTTTTTTTCGCAGTGAGTGTTTGTTTTAACTCAGTGACTACGCCCCACCCCACTGAAGCAATATTATGCCAATGGGACGTTGATTTCGTTAGGATCGATAAAAACACATCATTCATTTTAAATGTTGGCTTTTTTTCAGTAAGCCTTCTTTATTTATTGCCAGTACTCGTCATTCTATACAAATTCACCTTTCACTAGATTCTTTCTTTATGAGACCTAATTCCCTTTGACAGTGACCTGAGAGAGAAGGTAAGGATTCACTCTGAAAAATTGCCTACAAATACGGACGAAAATGGCATAGTACACTCCCCACAAGCGTCGAATGAATATTAATAATAATAATATGATAATAGCGGTAGCGCTTCTATGAGTTATCTGTGACGTAGACCCCCACGCTTTCAGGATATGATAGGTTCACTCATGGGATTTTCATGCGCTCATAAACGTTCGCACCTTATTTTTCGACACCCTTGTGTACCTTTGCTGTTGCCAATCAGCATTCGTGGTGTTTAACATCCCTGTCGTGTACGCGTTGGCATGTCCTGACATTTAGGATGATGTAGTTCACAGTACCACAAATGAATAGCCATCTCAGCTTTTCCAAAACAATGACTGAATGAATGAATAGACTTTATTTAAAGTCCAGCAATTTTGCCGGGCATGGTGGGGGAAAGGGCATTAACCCCTGTCTCTACCTACTTGCCGTTGATTATAATGGCGGTGCCTCAGGTGACCGCTCGAATTTCTTGCACCTGGGTGGCATGTTCAGCTTGCCGGACGGTTCAAAGCTGGTCGGCCAGCTGATCGCTGGTGAGTGCCGCAGCTTACTTGAACCAACATAACATTTATCCGCTGATCTCATAAATTTCAGCTACTCTTCGAAGTCAGTTATGGTACCGAACCTATGATTCAGAGGCACGGCTAATTTCCCTTTCACTAAAAAGCCTGGCTAAGCGTACTCAGTAACTTACCTGTAGTTGCGTGCAGTTGTGGTACGGGGAAAATGGTAGTGGCACTGTCTTCGTGAAATATCGCCAATTACATTCAGTCAATGCTTTCGTAACACAGTGTTTTCAATCTGTGAAAGTGTCCATTTTCGCAGGTACCTATTTCATTAGTCAAAATAGCCAAATCGGCGTTGCATCTGATACAGCGCTACGATTATGTTTTGAAGAATTCGTCGATGTCCCACCATGGCGTCAATATAACTGAGCGTTCCGAATGTGGAGTCACTCCACTCTAAGAAATAGAGGAGGACAAGGGGTATCGATATGGCTCCTTTACAGGGATAACTAACCGGCCACACTTATTGCATCATTTTGGTAGTTACTGAGAAATAGTAACTGCGCTCTCGCGGGTACTCCCCGGAAAAAGCAACAGCTATATTACGCAAAAATATTATCGGGCTTTGGTTGACCTAACGAGCCTTTCAAAGTGCGTGCAGCCATTACGATGGATGTGCAAGCATAACATTCAGAAATGTTTTCGGAAAGTTTGCAGCAGATGCACGTGATTTGAACTCACCACCACACAGACAGCATGTGCGTACACTGCACACATTATGCTACAGTACCACCGAAAGAAACAGGCTTGTCTAAAAACCGATGGGTCGCTTGCAAACCACGCGCACATTCCTGCAGTTACTCGGGAAAGTGGGTGCTTTACTCCACAAATAGAAAAGTGCCTCTCCGTGCTGTGCCGTGTGCAATCTTTTGCGCACATTTCGTCTTTGGAGGAGCAAAGAGCCGTTTTCGGGGTAACTGAGCAGTTCCTCTGGAACCTTAAGAATGTATACACCACGGATAAGTGTGCTGAGAAGCTGCATTGCTTAGCCCCGCTCGAAAATTGAAGGGCGACCTACAGAGTGCTACCTTCACAACATTGTAATATTAGAAGATCACGAGTGCACAAAGCAGTAAGTAGATAGATAGATAGATAGATAGATAGATAGATAGATAGATGGATAGATAAATAGATAGATAGATAGATAGATATATAGATAGATAGATAGATGCGCAGATATACACCTAAAGTGCTTGCAGTAGGAAAATAAGTGCTACGCATTTAAAGATACTCGAACGTAAGAAAATGTGAAACAACAACAAAAATGGTCATTGTCTTGTACGTCACCAGGCGGGAATTTTCATTTTTACTGAAGTAAGCATTTAGTTTAATTGGGTGCCATTGTTATTAGTATTGACTTTGTAACAAACTGCTTTATTATGGAGGCGAAATTGCTTGAAGCTTATGTGGCACCATTTATGGGCACCTTAAAGTGTTCTATAGGTGGCCTGCATTTCCGAAAGCCTCCACTACGGTGTCTCTCACAATTATATGGAGGCTGTGGAAACTGAACACCAATAGTTATTCAGTTATTACTTTGTAAATATCATGAGCAACACTAAGCCAGATACTGCGTGTGCTTAGATCTCAGTACGTGACAAAAAACCTCTTTGTTAACCTAACCTGCTCTAATTAGCACTGATAATTGGGCAACTTGATATTGATTCATAATTAAAATAACCTGTGCCTCGTAATGAGGAGAAAACATGACCTGGATATAATGGCAATGCTTTTATTTTCACAATTATTTTGGCATATTGTGCAAATAACCCAACGAGAAACAACAATTTGAATAAAAACCCTCATTCAGCAGATTCAACTGACCTATTATTGTGTTTAACGGACACATCTACATGTTGTCATTATG
>WOVY01008554.1:0-15992 GCA_013436015.1 Rhipicephalus annulatus | reverse complement strand
TTTATTGTTTGTTTCCTATACTGCACTATTCTCGAAGTTTATAACTATATATATATATATATATATATATATATATATATATAATGAAGTGCGTGTGTACATATAGAGTTAAAACTTCCCAAAACACATTGAATTAATAAAATAACAACACTTATATTACAAAACATCGTCTTAGATTTCTGGCTTGCAATGGCGTTACGCCAATGGAATACTTTGAAAGCAGCACAATTTAAGCTGTCTATACAAATTGAGAACAGGTTACAGTGAATTTACGCAGGCTACATATATACAACCAATTTTTTTTAAATATGTTTAAAATAACCACCTTTCGCGCAGAGTTCATGACTTGGAGGTGCACGCGTTCCTTCAGCTCGGCTCCCAGGATCCGACTCTTGGTATAATAATCACTTGGACCTTGCATAAAATAAGCAAAGAAAGAGCAAGAAAGCACGAGGTCAACACAGGATAAGCCTTTGAGAAAGCAATAATTACTATTTCCACAAAACTGGCACGTTGAAACTGAGTCGTCACCGATAATATGTTGTGACAACGTCACATATACTCTGGTTTCTCATGAAACAATCGAGCGCATGTGGACGCTCATGTGGAACAGTGCTCTGGGTATCGTAGAGACTACCGACAAGACCAGCGTGTGGTTTAATCGCGGTTTTGAGTTTTAATACTTCTCTCTTTGTAGTTCGCCAGTAGCCACTTATGATTTATCACAACTCAAAGCGCCTGCTTGAATGAGACGCTAGGTGGAACCTTGCAAACTCTGATTGTACATGGAGGAAGAGGAGAAATAAACTTTATTAAAAAAAGCAAGTTTAAGTGGCCGGGTCTAGGCCTCCCGTGAGCGGACGTCAAGGGCTTGCCTCGACGCAGTCTCACGGGCATGCTGGGTCGCCCAGGTTTGGTCGTCAAGAGCGCAGCTCGGCAAAGCCTCATGGATCTACGAAGAAAGGGGTCGTAGCTTATTGCGTCTGTACTATGCCGAGCACTCCACACAGCATGTGCGGCAGCGTAGACGGGTGAGTGTGTGCAGCACCGGTATATTTTTTTATTTTTTTGGTGGTGGTGGTGGTGGTGGGGTGAGGTGGGGGTTGGCAGGCCTTTGAAAGAGAATGTCTCAACGCAATTTCGGGAATTCTGCTCATTCACTCGTGCACCTTGGCACGTCGCATGTGTGCATACACCGATAAAGCCTGATAAACGCATTAAACGCGCTAAAACGACGTGCAATCACGCGCTGTCGCAGGCAACGGAGCACGCGCTCCCAATGCAGACGCTCTCAAGATCTTCAGTACCATTGGACTACAGCGCCGCCGCTACTGTCACTTGGGCCCTCTGAATCGTGAATGAAGGCGTTAACCAATGAGTTTCCGAGGAGCAGCTTCTTCAACGCTCAAATGGCGAGCCATTTATATCTACCAATTACAGCTGCTGACGGGCATTTCAGGGTGCACTGTATTTGAGCATTACCAGCAGATGGCGTGATGAGCCCACGTCGCCACATCGCGCGGCAGCGCCCGCCCTGATCTCCCACGCGTTCGTAGTCCCGCTTAGAGAAGGGGAGCAATGCTCCCTCGCCGCGCCGTTATCTCGCGGTGGGGAAGATCGTACACCTTGGCTGGACTCGGGCTTTATCCGGACAATTCTGTTATAGTTACCGCGCGCACAAAGGTCACTGCTATGATAGCAGTCTCTGTTGGCTGAGGGGGGAAGGGGTAGAAAAAAGTGGGTAACGATTTAGAGTACCAGGTACTCTACCATGGGAGAGCTTAAAGCCGTCCTTCAAAATTCACAGTTTAGTAGCCATGGAAGAGGGGGGGGGGTTCGAAAAAGTGGGTAACGATTTAGAGTACAAGATACTCTACTATGGGAGAGCTTAGGGCCGTCCTGGAATTATACAGACAATAAAGACACGGAGTTATCAGAGGGCGGTGATGCCCTGTGCACTCTTTCTGGGTGAGTATAGACAAAGCGAAAAAGTACAGGTAACGATTTCGAGTATTTAGAACTCGACTATAGAAGAAGTAGCCATGGAAGAACATATCTTGCACCCAACGGGTGCTTCAAGCAAACCAACACGATTTCTTGCGTTCTTGAACCAAAACGGCAAAAACCCTAGCAGTAGTCCAAGTGACGTCAGTAAATAAATCTACACTATTGCAGTAACCACTGTAAGAATACCGTACTCAATAGAACCTTTTGGTTTTCTAACTGTCTAAACGTCAATCTTTATACAGAAAACTTCATGTAAAACTTAGTGCAATTAACAAACGTTAATAAAACATGGGCGAATGCAGTGCACTTTTGCGACGAAGAGCTGCAGTCACAGCGAGGCGGGGAAAGGGAGGCAGAACACGGACAGCCTGTGAGGTGCGGAAGGAGGGGGGGGGGATATGTTTCAAACTCTACGTAGAATGTAAACTAAAACTAAGCTATTTTACTAAATTCTTCTTAACTCTGACGGAGTATAATACCTGCTGTATTACTTTGGTGCGAGAAGCCCTTCTTTCACGCTTCCTCTTTTCTATTATCACAACATGGTCACGCGAAAACGCAAACATGCGTACTGTAAAAAAAAAGAAAAGAACTAATAAATGCTATGTACGCTTTCTTGGCCAATCCCCCTGAGCGGGTGTGAGCCATGAGTCCAGGGAAACAAACAACCTATGTACGGAGAGATACCAAACAAGGTAAAACGGTAAAGGTTAACGTTTTATTTGAATCTTTGGGTCAACGTTTACGATCAAAACGTTCGGTGATAGCCAATCCAAAGCCAGTGCGGTGCTCCTTCGGGGGAGCGCAAACATCGCCAGTTGGCCGTCAACGCGAAGCAGTTGAGCGCGTTTTTATCTTGCCATGCGTTAATCGTAATCCTTAGGCGCGGTACAGAAAGGCAGGTCAAGCTAAGCCGCGCCTCCGCGTGTGATAAATTGTCGTTTTACGCGAATAAATGGTCGTTTTAGGCTCAGGGATGTCTAAACTGTACTTTACAGTCATTCTTACGCTTCAGAATTGTGCCTACTTAAAGTAAAAAGCGCCGGCCGCAGGTACACACCAACGCGAGCGGCACGATAGGCCTCGCTGGGACGGTGCACTGGGTAAGTCTGCTTTCGAAGCAGCTGAGCTGTGTTGCAAGTTTCTGCATTTAAGCTTCGCAGTATTTCTAAATGTTACCTAAACTGTGCCTGAAGCATGCGGAAGGTCAATCAATGCCAGATATGCTTTTACGGAGTGGCGATGGTGAGCGACAGCCGTTTTTCTGGCCTCCGCTGGCAGTAAACAGCGGGCGTGCCAGTGCACAGATATATGCAGTTATATCAACACCCAATAATTAAAAACAACCCCCATAGAAATACCTATGCAATCTGCTGAAAACCTATGCCAGGAAGTCAGCTCACGAAGGTGTACTAAATTACTAACTGAAAATTGCGTGCTGTTACATATCAGTCGGAGAAGTACCGGCTAAGTGCGGCTGGCAGCTTTCGGTGACAGCCTGCATAGCTGAAAGCGCGATGTTCGATCGTTAGCGCTCTTTGCGCGAACATCGACACAAGACAAAAAAGTTGATTTCGGTTCATGGGTGTCTAAACTATGTTTTACAGATATTCTCAAACTTTAAAGTTGTGCTTACACGAAGCAAGAAGCGCCGGTAACATATGTACTTACGCAGCTGGCACGACAGGTTTAATGCTCGCTACAGCCGGGCACTGGGTAAGCCCGCTTACGTATGCCAACGTATCTGTTAAAAAAAATTACGTATGCTTGGTATCTGTTTATGCCTAGTTCACACTGAAACATCCGCTTTCTACAGCGACCGGAATTCCCCTGCCGCCGAAACACAGCGTCGTTCGCACTGGACGCGCCCCGCGCCACCGAATATGCCATCTACTACGGGGCGAACGCGGGATGGATGCACTGTCACCTGGTTGTTGTCGCGGTTCGCAAACGCTACTACTACGCTATCCGGTGGTGTATACTTCGACGATTTCTCGTACGCAAGAAGCAAGAAAAGACAGTTACTGCTTACTTTGCTGGCAAGTGACTGTCCTGTAATGCACGAAGAACAGAAAAACCATCGACGCCAGCGGCGTTGATGGGTTTGTTTTGTTCTGCAAGACTGCAACAAGCTCGGTCACGCGAACAGCAAGCTCGGTCACCTCTTTCACGAAATACGGAGGCGAAGTAGGCACAGATTAGGTTAAACTCCCGTTGGTTTCAACATTCAGTTACGTGCACTGCAGCATAACAAGGGAGTAGGGCTTGGCCACCATTTTTCAAAATTCTTTGACTAGCGCTCCTATTGGTCCGCGGTGACCGATTCGGCGGCAGACGCCGCAAAGATCGGTCCGAGAGTGATCGGCGCGGAGAGGGCCCTTTCGGCGGAACTCACCGCCGCCGAACCGGATTCGGAGCACTTTCGGCGGCCGTAATGCTCTGTGTGAACGTGGCCTTAGGGTAGCGTCTCTCCCTGCCGTTGACTCAAGCGTTTTATATTCAACGACACCGAAAACAAACCACGGCACATGCCACAATAACATGCTCACCACGACAATCATGACATGCATAACATGATTTTTATGTTATAACTTGTCAGATATGTTCTTCATACAGTCATGTTATGCCATACCAAGTTTGGTGTTGAAACCATTATCGAAATGACCAAGAGCGCTAAAAGTCGTAGGCGGCTAGATAGATAGATAGGTACGCTCAAAGTCGCCGAAGTTTGCCAAGAAATGCTTTGTACGTCAATCGTTTGGACTGCGTGGGTGAGACAGCTTACGAATTCTTGTGATACGGTTTATAAGCATGTGAGATGTGATCAAGAGACTCGGAAATGAACATCAAGAATAAGCATAGACGACAGCGGCGTCGTAGAGCTAATTTAGTAATGTGCGAGGTTTTACGTCCCAAATTCCCGGTATGATTATGAGACGCCGTAGTTGAGGGCGCCGGACACTGACTCTACCATTTCGCCTCTACCGAAATGCGACTAGCGCGGCCGCTACCGAACCCGCGACCTTCCGGTCAGCAGCCGAACAACCTAGCTATCGATTTTCCGAGGCGGACGGTCACAGAGCCAGGAGTGCGACAACGAGCAAAACCAGTTTGAAGAAATGCTCGAAAGGTTCGACGGCAAAGCCAGGCGTTTGTCATCGGCGCCGAAGTTGTTTTGCATGCGTCCGAGAACCCCGGACAAAAAAAAATGGCAGCATATCCACGGAGTGAAATATGGAGAGTGGGGCGAAGCATTCGCCGCCCGTCCATTCGTTCTTGCTTCCGTCCATCCATGCTTGCGTCTGTGTGGCAGCCCATGCGTCCATCCGCCCGTCCGTGCGTGCGTCTGTTCGTGCATCCACACGTTCATCTGTGCGTCCGTCCCTGCTTTCGTCTATGCATCCGCTCCTGCGTTCGTCCATGCATCTGGTTCTGCATCCGTCTATCCGTCCGTGCAGCCATCCGTGCGTCCGTCCGTGCATCTGTCTGCGTGTCCGTTCGTCCATCTATTCAACACCCCAAGTACCACCATCTCGCATCTTTTCATCATATATCCCTCATATAGTGAGCATAGCCATCCAGCGGACATTCCAAGTACTGAACGAGAGGAGGCACACGCACATGCACTTTCTTACGGTTTGCGCTTCGTGTCTACTTCCTACTTTTAACCACCTCGAGTTCATAGTATATACTAGTTCACTGTATTCATGGCACTGCGGCCCAACGCTCGCTAAACCTTTCTAAAACCTAAGAGATCACGCCCAGCGAGTAACGTTTTCTCGTCTTCTCTGCGTTGTTGAACAATAAAAATTCGCAGCGCACGCGTTAACTACAAGTCGAATTTTCCTGTCTCTCATTCCCCCCTTACATCCATTGGCATGTACATTGAGCACTATTTTGTATTATTCAACAACGCACAGAATAAATCTATCACCGGCACCACCTTGGAGGTTAAAATGTTATACTTGTTACACACTACTACAACGGCTACGAGGAAAGAACGGGTTGGTTGGTTGGTTGCGAAACTTTATTGAGGTCCTGCAAGGCGCGCGTCAGCGCGCAGCGGGCGACTCCCACGTCGGGACCGTTAGGCCAAGCCTATCGGCCGCTCCGCGGGCCTGCTGGACGGCCCAAAGTTGGTCGGCCAGGAGGGAGCTGCGTAGGGCCGCCTCCCACCTGACCGATGTAGTGTTGGGGTTAGTGTACATTGGCTTGCACTCCCAAAGCATGTGCGCCAGCGTGGATACATCCCCACATGCGGGGCAAGCGTCATTGGGAAACACGTCGGGATAAATAGCGTGAAGGGATCTCAGGTTAGGGTACGTGTCGGTCTGCAGTAGTCTGAGCGTAAGGGCCTGTGGCCTATTAAGATTTGGATGAGGGAGGGGATATAGTCCTCCGCACGAGTTAAAAATATTTTCTTATTTCGTTGTACGTGACAGGCGCGTCCCGGTTTCCGCAACCCCCGTTGGCTCCGAATCGTTGCCCGGAACCAGCGCGGTCGGTTAGTGCGCGCGCGGCCTCGTGGGCAGACTCGTTGAGGTTGGGGGGAGCGCCTTGGACCTGTCCAACATGTGCAGGAAACCAAATCAGTACGTGGTGCTTGATGCCGTCGCGGCCACCACTTTGGAGCACGCGCAGGGCTTTCTTGGAGATTACACCGCGCTCGAAAGCGCGAATAGCTGACCTAGAGTCACTATAGATGACCTCCCTTTCACCTTCCAGGATGGCCAGGGCGATGGCCACTTGCTCGGCAATCGTCGGATTC
The DNA here is from genome assembly GCA_013436015.1 of Rhipicephalus annulatus. NCBI lineage: Eukaryota > Metazoa > Arthropoda > Arachnida > Ixodida > Ixodidae > Rhipicephalus > Rhipicephalus annulatus. Next base: position 9,217 of record WOVY01008554.1, on the reverse strand, counting down.
TCAGTGTGAACCGATGCACAGTTGGTGATTTGTTGTTTGGAGTCGACGACGACTGCGGAAAAGGCGCGGCTCCCACGTTACGCTGCCGCGTCGACAAAGCTGACGCCGTGCTCCTCACTGTGAATCTGCTTGAGAAGAGTGGCAGCTCTAGCCCGTCGCCTACCACGATTGTGCTCGGGATGGACATTCCTCGGTATCGGTGCCACGGTGATGAGGTCACGAATCTCACGGGGCACCTGTCTCATCTTCTCGTCCACTTCAGCCGGAGAGTGACCGAGCTCTCGGAGTGTATGTCTGCCGGTCTGGGAGCTCGAAAGGCGCGCGAGCTGGGCCCGCTCCTGCGCTTCGGCAACCTCCTCCAACGTATTGTGTACTCCGAGCTGGAGAAGGCGCTCGGTGCGCGTCCTGATCGGGATACCGAGGGCCCGCTTGGTAATCTTTCTGAGCAAGGCGTTGATCTTGTCGCGCTCGGCACGCTGCCAATTGTGCATGGCCGCGACATATGAAAAGTGGCAGAGCACAAAGGCTTTAACCAGGCGGATTAGGTTGTCTTCCTTGAGGCCTTGGTAGGGGTTGGCCACCCGCCGAACCAGCCAAACCGCGTTATCCGTCTTGGCGGCGAGCTTGAATATAGTCTTGCCGTTGGAACCATTGGAGTCGATGGTCTTGCCGAGGACCCGAATGGAGTCGACTCTGGGTATTGCGCTGCCATCTCCGGTGTAGAGCTTGATATCACTCTTCGAGATCGGCTGCCAGATTTTGGGCTTGGGCCCTCGCCTGTGGGTTGGTAAAGGAGGAGCTCCGACTTGCTTGGGGAACATCTCAGGCCTGTGGGACGGAGGTAATCTTCCGTGGTGTCTATGGCCTCCTGCAGGGAGCGCTCGACTTGCCCGTCGCTGCCACCTGTGCACCAAATGGTAATATCGTCGGCGTAAATTGTGTGGTTAATGCCTTCGATACATGAGGGCCTCTTGGACAATCCGACCATGACAAGATTGAACAGGGTGGGCGATATCACTGACCCTTGTGGCGTGCCGCGCGATCCCAGCTCTATCTCCTCGGAGACAAGGTCTTCCACACTGAGGGTGGCTCTCCTACGGGTCAAGAACGATTTGACATATTTGTAGAATCTGACTCCGAGGCCGAGCTCAGCAGTCGACCGCAACAGGAAAGAGTGAGTAACATTGTCGAAGGCTTTCTCTAAGTCGAGGCCGAGAATGGCCCGCATGTCTCGAGTGTTGCAGTCGATTACTTGGTGCTTGAGCAGCTTCATAGCGTCTTGCGTCGAAAGCTTAGCCTGAAAACCAATCATGGTGTACGGGTAGAACCCATTGTCTTCCAGGTACCAAGTCAACCTATTGAGGACCACATGCTCGGCTACCTTTCCCACGCAGAATGTGAGCGAAATGGGGCGCATGTTGTCCAAGTTGGGTGACCTCCCCAGCTAAAGAATGAGCACGGTGCGTGCGACCTTCCACGGGTCGGGGACCTCGCCACTCTTCCATGCCTCGTTGATGACCTCGGTGAGGTAGTCGATTGACCGGTCGTCCAGGTTGCGCAGGGTCTTATTAGTTATGCCGTCGGGGCCCGCGGCAGACCTCCCATTGAGCCCGTAAAGCGCCTGCCGAACCTCTTCGTGGCATATCTCGGCGTCCAGTTCAGTGTTGGCCGGTCCTGAGTACTCGGGGTACGTTGTTGCGGGGTTCGAGTCGACAGGGAGGTACTTTTGCACCAGCTGCTTCAAAACCTCCTCTTCTGAAGAGGACTGCTTGGCTTCGTGCATGGCTCGCGCTAGTACGTTCCGCTGGTTAGTTTTGGTGTTAGTCTCGCTGAGCAGGTGCTTGAGCAGGTTCCATGTCCTTCCATTACACATCTGGCCATCTACCAAGTTGCACACCTCGTCCCACTGCTGCTTGGAGAGGACGCGACAGTGCTCCTCGATGGTCTTGTTTAGGTCGGAGATTTTCTTGCGCAACCTGCGATTGAGGCGCTGGCCTTCCCAGCGGGCGAGAAGTGACTGCTTGGCCTCGAGCAGGTGGGCAAGGCGGCTATCCATTTTTTTCAACCGGAAGTTCAGTACTAATATTCTTCGTGGTACTTATGACGTCCTCTCTGAGCTGGCTAATCCACTCCTGTAGGCATGGCCTGGTTTCAGGTAGGGGTCGGTCGTTGCGGACTTTGCGAAACTGGTCTTAGTTTGTCCAAGAAAAATCCCGTGCCCTCTTTCGGAACACTAAGAACTGCGTCACCAGGACGTAATGGTCGCTACCTAAGTCAATGTTTGAGTTCGCCCACTGTACATCGGGGAGATTCTTGACGAAGGTAAAGTCGGGAGTGGGGTCTCTGCAGGATGAGGTGCCCAACCGAGTTGGAAAGGCCTTGTCGGTGATTAGAGTCAGGCCCATGTCCGTCGCGTTCTGCCACAGTTCCGCGCCCTTGCTTGTATTGTACGGGTAGCCCCAAGTGTGGTGCGGAGCATTAAAATCGCCCGCCACAACCAGGGGGTTGGGACCTGCCAAGTTGACGGCCTTCTTTATGAGGGCCCTGAAGCACTGCCGTCGGTCCTTAGGGCTACTGTACACGTTGAGAAAAAAGATGCTGCTTCGGTCCGAGCTGCGCGGCAGAATCTCGGTCATGACATATTCGGCGCTGCTGGTGGCCATTTTGAGGTCGTGAGAGATGTGTGTGAGCTTGTTACTGACCAAGGTGCAGACGCTCCGGCCATCAGAATAACGCGAGACGGGCTTGTAACCAGTCAATGTGACGTTTGGAGTTAATGTTTCCTGAAGCAGAATGACGAGGGGTTTTTCGCTAGAGCATCGAATGTACTGCTGCAAGGACGCCTTTTTACCAGGGAAGCCCCTGCAGTTCCATTGCCAAATAAGAAACGTCTCACTTCGCTTGGCCATCTTGGTGCTTTTGTGGGCTGGTGCTGCCCTCAGATTGGCTAAGAATAGCGTGGACGATGGGGCCCATAGCGCCGGGCTGGGGTTGTACGACGGCGGATGAGGTCAGAGCTGGTTTCACTACGCTTTCGGGAAACGACTCTACCTTGGATACTCGTCGTTTTGCGCGGCCAGGGTGATCTGCAGTTGGGCAAAATTCTCCCCGAGCTTATTGATGCTTTCACTGAGCGCGGATAGCGTGTCTCGAAGCTCAGACCTGACTCGACGCTCAGACCGGACTCGAAGGCTACACCTTCCTGTTCGTAGGCGACGGCCCTCTTCTTGGGAGCACTTGACCCTCACTGCTGCTGTCGCCGGCTTTAGTGCTGTGCACCTCCATGGGTAGGGGCATTGTATCGGCGACGCATGTGGCGGCGGGTTGTGGTGGTGGGTTTCTCGCGTTCTTAATCTCGGCAATTTCGGACATAAGCCTGTTTATTGTTTCCTTCATCGCTGCGTTCTCGCGTTTCAGCTGGGAAATCTCGCGCGCGCCTCTCCGCATGCTCTGGGAGTGGACCCCGACAATGCCTCAGCTGGCCCTCCTCGGACCGTGTCGGCCCAGGTTATAGAGCCCGACTTCTTGCTTCTCGCTGACACCCCCGCTAGGCTGCTGTTGACGCCCGGTAGACCTGGATCGAGACCTGGAACGGCTCCCAGACTTGTAGTGCCGGGCTCCTCCTCGGGACCGGGAGCGGCTCCTGGACCGAGAACGGCCCCCGGAAACCACGTGATTGTTGGAAGTCCTGCCATCCGTGGGGGGTGATGGTGGTGCCGTGGCTTGGTTTTGATCGGTCGCGCGAGACTTTTCCCAGCGCCTTCGTCGCACGACATACGGGATCTGGAATCTTTGCCTACAGTCCTTGTCAGCCATGAGGTGTTGCCCACCACACAGCCTGCACTTGGGGGTACACTTGTGTTGTGCGTCAGGATTTGAAGCCCCACAGCCCCGACATACGACGTCGCCTGGGCTGGGACACACATCAGCACGGTGACCGAGCCGACCACAAGCGTAGCAAATGTCTATTTTCTTGCGATAAAGCGAGCATTGCACAAGGGTGGGGCCGTAGCGTACTAAGTTTGGGATTCTATGACCGTCGAAGGCGACGATTACCGTACCGGTGCTGCCAATGCGCTTGGCTGCCAGGGCGAGCGGATTTCTTTCATTTACGATCTTGTTGTCAATATCATCCGGGCCGTCTACGAGTGGAATACCCTCGGATCACGCCCTTGCACGTGGAATGAGGGGCGGCCTCGTAAGCGCTGACCTCGTATGTTCGGCCCATGACGACGATCTGCCGAACTTTGACGTAGTGGTTGGCATTTTCCTTTCTAGGTGTGCTGACAACGATAATATTCTGCTGCACGTTGGGGCATAGCGTGTCGCCTCGCAAATCTTCGGCGCAGATGCTTCTGGCTGCCAGGATTGCATCAGCCACCATGGTGCAGCCGGTCTTGACAATATTGAGGCCTCCGCGGGCCGAATCACGATCTTCGTATCCTCCCTGTGGAGCTGGGCATCCGGCCAGCGCGGATGATTCTAGCCTTGATGTTATTGCCACTGTTGCGGCCTCGCCGGGCCTCGGCCGTTGTCGACTTCATCTCGTTGAGAGTAGCACCATTAATATTAGCGCCTGCCGAGCGCGCGCCAGCTCTTCTGGCGCCTGCAGACTGCCAACCTCGGTCTTCTGTCACCTCCTCGGGGGTTATGTCCTCCCCCACCACCTGATAATCCATTCTTTTCTGAAAATAAGCCCTGAGAAGAGCGAAAACGGGCACCCGGGAATGGCGACGCGGCTGGCATCGCGCCGGCGTGGGCTTACCTCGTTAGGCTTAGCCCAGGCGGTGGCCGGCTCCGGAGAAAAAAACGTTACAAAACGTGAAAATAGTCCACTCACGCAGCAGGTTTTGGCATCAAAATAGTCCTGGCACTTTCACTGATGCGACACAAACGAAGCTGAACGCGCACTTGAAAAATTCACTTGAATATCATTGTAGGAAGCAGGAGCCACTCGAAGGTCGTATACCTGGGTGGCAGTGTCAAGGTAATTATTTTGGAATGGTTGTTATTTGCGTTTATTTGTTCGTAAAGCCGACACTCCCCACTCTTTCGACACGACATTTGGGCATTTTGTCACTTCTCGGCACAAGGCTCATTGAGGTGGTCGTTGAACACTGACACTATATATAGTGTGTAAACAATGTCTTAAAGTACACGTTATGAACAATTTTGACATATCGGGGTGTGAAAGAGTAGTAAAAAGACCAATAAACCATTTTAAATTAACAGGCACATTCTAGGGCGCTATCTCACCTATCGGAAATGTTGTTTTAGCTCTTTTCATAGACCATGCATGACGTCCATGACCGTTGTAGCCGTTTCGAAAGGTTTAAGGTTTTGTTTTTTTTGGGGATTTCTCGTGGATATACATATCCTGTCCACATGAAATGTATTGTAGATATCCTTTGGCAGAAAAGGAGAAACACTTATTTGGCGCCAAATACACGGGTCTGATGTTCAGCGTGCGTGAGTCCACTGTTGGTGAGGCAGCCAGGAGACCTTGGTCCCTGGCGGTTGCCTCCACCCGCTTCGAAACGCACCACGTGTGTTTGAAGGCCGGAGCTGAACAGCGTGATCTCCCACTGCTGAGGGGTAGTGATATGCGCAAACTGATTAGGGTTACGAATCTGCTGTAATTTAGGATATCCGAGACAAAAAACAAAACTGACGTAAAGAACGACTCAACTGCAAGGGCCCCTAGGTCATCATCCCTTCGATAACCGGCTCTGGAAGTGCATGTTCGGCTACGATTCGGATGCCCACCGGATTTTTGTGGCCCATTGGGAACGGTCGGAATCAGCCTATTAACCTATTTCGAATTAACGAGCTTTCCCTTTATTAGTTCCTGGTATTGCCACCTGAATCACGCTACTTCTGTCAATCGCCCGCGACAAGCAGTCGTGCTTCTTGGTTTCCGCTCGACCCGAGTTTTTTTATCGGTTGATGCAATTACTACGCATATTTAGCGTTAAAATTTCGTCATTACAACAAAGGGACATGCTTTAGACAGCGCATTGATGTCACAAGCCTCAAGGTAACTTAACAGGACGTCCAGCTTCCCGACATAAACCAGTGACACTTCGTGCACCAGACTGCATGAAAAGAGGAATTGCTTATTGAAAACGGTGTTATAAACTGTTAAAAAGGAGTTTATTTGCGCGTAGAAGGCGTTGGCCGCTAGCCACGGGACGGCTTTGAGCTCTCCCACAGTAGAAGATAACTAGTCCTCTAAATAGTTACTCATTTTTTCTAAACACATTTGTAGTCTTCCCAATCTCGTGGAGCAGTGAAGGAGGCCTCATCAAGTGTGAGGCCCACAAGACGGCTTTATGCTCTCCCGTATAGACTACCCAGCACTTTAAATCGTTACCCACTTTAAATGTGAAGCATTTCTTAGCGAGCTTCAGGGACTTTGAGCGTATCTATCTATCTATCTATCTATCTATCTATCTATCTATCTATCTATCTATCTATCTATCTATCTATCTATCTATCTATCTATTGTTATGCCTGCGAGTCCACAGCCAACGTCCATGCCTCTGAAAAAGGCAATCTGTGTTGTCAAGGCCAGCACGCGAGCCCGCCTGACGCGAACAACTCAACGGCGTCATCACGCGGCGGTGCCTCTCTGCCGCGCGCGCACAGTGAGTCACCTCAGCCCACGAGCCCGTCGAACCAATTGGCGCATTCCAGTCCAGTGAGTCCTATGCAATGCGTAGCGATGTCACTCGTCCTTGGGTGCAGCAACGTGCAGCGAAGCGGCTCCAAATTCGATGAGAATGACGCGGCCCAGCGGCGACCCCATTAGAGGTTTCTGACCTAACGACCAGTGGCGCGTCTGAGTGGACATTTGGTTACTCAAAGAATCCACCCGGTGCATATGAAAGAAGCCCTGCGGCGCGTCGCGAGCGGTAGACTTATGTGTCAGAGAAGAGATTGATTGATTGATATCTGGGGTTTAACGTCCCAAAACCACTATATGATTATGAGGAGACCCGTAGTGGAGGCTCCGGAAATTTAGACCACCTGGGGTTCTTTAACGTGCACCCAAATCTGAGCACACGGGCCTACGACATTTCCGCCTCCATGTCAGAGAAGAGAGCTCGGCTCTTCGAGTCTCTAAACTGTTGGTCCCAGTGCCGAATTTGTAACGCCTCTGTATATATGCTGTACATAAACCTTGTTTAACTCACCGTCGTCTCGTCCGCTCGTCTATCAGCTCTGCGCAGAAGCAGTCGCGAGCTGAGAAACCTACGCTACCGAACGGCTGGTGACCTTCCCGGCGGAGTTCGAAGCAGTGGCGCCTTCGGGACCGTGTTGGCGTCGCCGTCTTTCGTAAACAGTGGATGTCAGCGGTAGGATTCGTGGCGCACTTCGTAACGTCGTCGGAGGCGCGCTTCTTAACACTATCTATTAAGCCGCCTACGACTTTTAGCTCTCCTGGCTGTTTGGATAATGGTATCGATACCAAACTTGGCATGACATAACATGGCTGTATGAAGACATATCGGATTAGTCATAACATGAAAATCATGACAAAAATGTCATTAATGTCATGAGATGTACATTTCATGGTTCTGCAGCCCTTGCGGTGGTTTCTTTCGCGCGGCATGTCGCAAAACTGGTGTGGTATGGTATGATTACATGGTGAACAGAAACAACAGACCCTAAGATAAAAATCATGAGATGCGTTTCATGTAACAACATGACTACATGACACGCTTACGATGCGCTGGCGGCCGTTTCGCTAGCTTCACTTATACAAAATTTGGTATTACGGCTAGTGAATGGATGACGAAGGTATGATACTGGTGCAAACATGATAAACATAAGATGTATGTTATGTAACAACATGACTACATGCCACACTGATGATGCGCTCGCGGCCATTTCGCTAGCTTCACATATGCCAAATTTGGTATCACGTCATGCCAATGAATGACGAAGGTATGTGACTGGTGCAAACATGATAATGAGATGCGTGTCATGTGAGAACATGACTACTTGCCACAATCAAGGCGCTAATACATTTCGACGTGACGCGGTGCGCGTGCTCACCGGCGTTCATTTTGTGGCGTCACGCCGGCGTTGCCACGCCACGCGCCGGACCTGCCATATACTCGCAAGTGCGTGCCGCGCTACGTTGCTTTGACGCATGCGCGTTTCAGTGCGTCTGGCGTCCCTCCGTCACGATAAGAGGGAGACGCAGTGCTGTCTTGGTAACCCATCGGCGCAAAATACAGCATGTCGCATTTTGCGCCGGTTGCCGTCGGACGCTGATCGCGCCTGGCGTCAGATTATAGAGTGCGTGCTCGCGTTTTGTTAACGTAGCGTCGCTGTGACCAGCGTGCGCGCGCGTCAACGCTACATTGGAGTATATTTGGCTCTTCATGATGCGCTCGCGGCCGTTTTGCTAGCTTCACATATACCAAACTTTTTTCTAAACACACATTTTGGCAGCAGTGCCTCATCAGGTGTGAGGCCTATGGGACGGTGTCATGGTCCCCCATAGTAGAGTACCAAGTACTCAAAATCATTCACCTTTTTTATTTCTAAACGCAACAAGTCGGTCTTCTAGAAAACAGCGTACAGGAACGGCTTAATGCTTTGCCATAGTAGAGTACTCTAGGTCGTTCAAATATTATTCTAAACATATGGGCCTTTGTTTCTCGAAACTGGGACAGCAGTGGTGCCGTCAAAGACAACTGCATTTATCTATGACATCACGTTGTATGTGACGTTGTATCTCGTAGCTTGCGGCTTTTTCCCGAGTTTGAGACTGTTTCAGGCGCTGCGTTAAATCTTCCAGATATCGACATTCATTCAGAGGTCCCCTGGACGCCTGTCTAAGTTTTTTTTTTCGGTCTTCATGAACGCAACTCCATTCGCATTTTACCCACTACGACATATCAGCCTCTGCGTGTGTTTCAGTATACTCGAAGATGTAAAACGACACGTCCGGGAAGCACAAGAGTATGATTTACCGATGCTCGGAAGAAGGTATCTAGCACAGACTGTGTTTGCGGCCGTGCATGGTGCATATCTCATGTCGTACAACCCCAATTACGATCGAATAACCAGGTCGTTACAGTTCCACCTTAGCTCATCTTTCTGGTCGGGTGGAACAGACCTGGTTTGCCGAGCAGCACTCGGGAAACCACGACACTGTGGTGGATTCGCATACCTACCTTTCGCATGCAGCGGCTACTTGCAA
>WOVY01008553.1:0-16878 GCA_013436015.1 Rhipicephalus annulatus | reverse complement strand
GTTTCATTTGGCAGTTCAGTGCTTGTTTTGTGTAGTTTTCCTTTTTTTGTCTCTCATTTTTTTCATGCTGTTAATTATATCACACTAAGTAACTTAGTTGGTTTTGTCTGCTGTACATAATAGCAGTGGTGTTGTGAGTGACAATGGATAGCTGCTTACCTCATCCTCCACTTCCACGTAGTAAGCTGCCTGCTGTGCATATTTATAGCTTTCTCCTTATTTTTGCACAGCATGGTGAATAGAACTAAAAAAGTTTGCTTGTAATTTAAGTCAGCGTCAGAACGATCGGCAAGTTCCAGAATAATCACTTCTGCCGTCATATTGTGATGGACCTAAAAAGATTTTATGGCCGAGGTTAAGTGATCTTGTTGGTGGTTTTAATATTTGCTGAGTGTAAAATAAAGGAACTAAATAGATTCATTTTTTTTTTTTTGCAGACATAGAATAGCACCTTATTTGTAAAAGTTAACCAAACACAGAAAGATGTGGGTGAAGCAACGAATTTCTGAGCTAATGTTAGTTTTCTGATTGCACTATCACAAACAAGTGACGGTCTTTGCCTCACAGGTGTCAGGTTAAGGAACATACTTAATAGGAGAATGTGCAGTAGTATGAGCACCTTTTCTATCCTTGACCTTACATTCGAACTTACTTATCACGATATCATTTTTAACAATATATCGAGGCTTGTGCAAATATTCGAATGCTTCAAATATGCGAATGAATAACGTAGTATCTGAATTCACTTTTAATTGAATTTAAATAATTGAAAATATCGGATTATTCGAGATTAACAAATATATGCAACTAAACTGCATGCAACACTTTGTAACAGTTGTTTCACTGCAGTGGAGAGGTGCTAAGCTGTAAAAACATCTATCCAGGTGTCTTGGAAAAGTAACTTCACTGCAGTGAAGTTGTGCGGAGCCGTGAAAACATGTACCCAGGAGAAATACACACGGCTGCGAAGCTCTACTTTATTATTAAATGAACATATTACCCTCACATTGATTCATATTTATTTTATTTTTCTGTTTAAAAGCTCGTTATATCGTCTTATATACTCTGAGTATAGCAAACTTAATCGTAACATATTTTACGGGCTATCACTTGCACTGTATTGCACTATGCTGAAATTCAAATCCTGCTACTATTTAAAGTTGTTTGAATTTTACAAAGACTATTAGGCAGGTTAGATTAATCATGACAAATGTCTCCATTTTTCTTTATAATATGTGATATATATACTATTCGATTCAAAATTATTCGATCGAAATTACTATGCGCTTCGAATTCGCTTACAACCTAGAATTCACTAATTGCACAAGCCTAAATTTAATGGTTATAACCATAAGATACTGCTTCACTGTCAACTTTCGGATGTCTTCTGCAGTGAAGTGATCCGCTTACTGCAATGTCTATGTGTCACATTATTGGTTATAACAATGATTTCTGGTAGTAGGCTGTACATGCTGAAAGGTAATGGAATGCAAAATCCTTGAAAAGAAGAAGAAATTAGAAATTCAAGCTAATGAACCCCCCCCATAACGTCCCCCAGCACCCTTCTGATTTCCAGCATGCCTCATTGTTTCGTAACATTGTGGCAAAGCTGGTTTTCAAAATCCGCTTCGGCGCGGGAGCAAGTAGTGGCTTCTGTTAAAGCACTTTCGGCCATGCAGTTTGAATAAAAAGTGGAGACTTGTAAGAGTTCCAGCATCTAGTATTTCAGATCTAGTATTTCTCACACATTGACTCTACAAGGCAAGTGGCAGTTCCTTGGATGCGTTCGAATTTTCGAGCATACTGATGTCTGTTGGCATATTTAATTTGACATTATAGTTTTCTCACAACAGGCTACTGTTCTTCTATTTCGCTAATTTTATGCAAGCCGTTTATAGCAATTACCGGTTTTTGCAATGAACGTTTCGTGGCACTCGAGTATTGTTATAAGTTGACTGAATAGCCCTTTTCTGTGCAGGAGTTGTCCAAGATCACCATGCCTGTCGTGTTCAACGAGCCGTTGAGCTTCCTACAGCGCATTTCAGAGAACATGGAGTACAGCCATTTGCTCGTTCAGGCTGATGAAGCTACCGACCCCATCGACAGAATTGAGGTATGTGAGCAGTACAACAGTAATTTGTACGGCAGTGAACCTACTTTGCTATTAATAAGGATCGTCTTATAGCTGCAATGGTTGGGTACTCATTAAAAAAAAGTATTGTTTCAGTCATGCAGCTTTCATAGTTTTTGTTTGTGCGCAGTGATGAAAACTTATGAAGCCGCATCTTATGTACACAACAGGAAGTGCGATATTTATGATACAGTCGAATTCTTTGTAAGAGGCATTGATATAAGAAACACTGGGTATAAGAGACAACGGTCTGTCCACAGTAAAAGAAGGGTTCATAAGAGAAGGCATACAAGGTACTCTCTTTTATAAGATACATCTCATATAAAAGACAAGAACTGCTGCTTAGAGCATGTGTCTTGAAAAGGGGATTTACTGTACCACTAGATGTTTGATTTCGTGTTTGTGCGATATGCTTCATATGCTACTATAGTGCTCTACGCAAGAAGAGACCCTCAGAAACTCAACGGTGTTGTCTTGCAGCTGGTAACTGCATTTGCAGTGTCTGCACTTTCATCGAACCTCGAACGATTGAGCAAACCTTTCAACCCTCTTCTTGGTGAGACATACGAACTGGTCAGGTAAGCACTTTACTTACTATAGTTTGTAGTGATACAGCTCAGAAGTTTGCTGAAGCCTTCAAGTTCTTTTGACTGCATTTAAACAGGACACCTCAGCTCAGACATGCATAGGAAAACAATTTATTATTAGAGGTCTGCGAATATTCGGACTTTCGAGTAGTCTTCGAATAGTGGTTGCTGTTCGATTACAATTCGCATTGCAACTTTATCATTCAAAGTATTGTACTTCCAAACACTAAATATAACTGTTTATAATAATGGAAAATAAGTACACTCAAACCTCACTTTAACAAAAGTTCCATCTTACAGCAAAATCTGTTTGTTATATCCAAAAATTCACTATAAAGGCATATATTTAACACTATGTCTATTGCAAGACTATTTACTTTACTTCATTATAACCAACATTTTGTTATAGCTGGGTATATCGAGCTTTGAGTGTATGACAACACTTAATTGGCATGCTAAACTGCCAGCTGGTACCACCTGTGCTCCAAGTGGTCGCTGCGTAACAAGCTTGGCCAAGGGTCCGCTGCTGATGCATAAAATGCCCATTCACAGTTTTGAGGAGCCAGCACGAAGTGATTCTTTGTATGCAATGAAGCACATTATGTCTTCATCGCTATCTCATGTCCGCTAGCATTATGTTCTTGGCTGCAAAGTTTGAAGTGGTTGTGAGGAGAGTTAAGCCTAGCTACAACTCTAAGCAGTAAGCTTGGTCATGGTGTGCATAGCCCAATATTTCAGAATAGATCATGTTCGATCACGAGCGCATAGAGCAGTCTCTCGGTGGTCTTCATCACAATACATGAAATACTGACTAGCAGAACCTCTAACCACAGGTCCTTTGGAATCATTGCTAGATGCAGTCAGTGTGGGGCACGCCTCTGCAATGTTCGCGGCAAGCACGATGCACTGTTGTAATCTGATGATTGAGCTTCCACTGTAGCTGCCAAAATAAAGCATAAATATATTCCGAGGGATTGTTAACACGTGAAAAAAAAAAGTGTGGTGCCAATGCATCAATAAGTGGCGTGATTGTCAATAGTCGTGACCTCGCAACACTCAAACAGCGGATGAAGCTCTCCCGGAGTGGGCATCGGGCGAATGGCAAGGCGTGCTAGAGCAATATGGGAGATGCAGACAATGGGAGGTATCGAAATGAAATTCAAGTGTTTGCTTACGTAAATAGCACTGACTAGATTTATGATACGCATAGAAGGGTCTTGAAGACACAACGGGAAGAAAAAAAACAAGAAAGCCTGACGTAGAAGAAATTAACTACAATATGAATGTTGCATTTCTTTTCTTTTTGTCCTCTCTTGATAACCTGTTCCACACTCAGTATGTACCAATCGGCCTGCCAATAATTAGTGCTGCAGGTAATTTCTTCTACATCAGGTTTCTTGGTTTTCTTTCTGATGTGCCTTCAGGTCTCTACTATTAATATTTGCTTTTTCTGAGTTTGTTTCTAAAGCAGGAAATTTAATGACAAAGTAACACTCTTTTTGATCAGCCAAAATGGCAGCACCCAGTTGCAATGCTACAGGGCTATATTTTTTTACTATATAATTTAGAACATGGTTAGTCATTCTCTGAAACTTCTAACACGAAGGTGTTCAATGCAGGAGTCCACCACGGCTCCGCTGTCATACTTCCGTCACGGAAATGATGTTGAGAGATATATACTAAGAAATTGCAAGAAAAAAACCAAGGCAAACATCTGTTGCGCGGAATCGAACCAGCAGCCTCTCGATTCTCAGCACGCTGTTCTAGCCACAGCGCCACAGAGCGTACATTGCCTTGAATGCAAACAGCAAGCCATTTATATACACCACACACCATTGGGCAGTCCTTAGTGCTTCGAAACTTCAGAGCGTTTTTGTTATCAGTGGCGAGATGCTGCAACAGGATCGCGTTGAGTGCGCCCTAAAGGTCGTCGCCTCCACGAAGCGCCGCCTCCAAGGAGCGTGGTCTCTCTTGCACGCGCGTGTATCAGATTCGTAATTTGGGAGAGGATGAAGGTCACTTCGCACGCTGCCACGGCTGCGTTTACGAAAAAAGTGCGCTTGCTGACACACGACGCAGAAAGAATTGTGACAGTTGTTCACACTTGTCCTGTTGTATACTTGTGCATTCATTTCATTTCCTCCTTCTTTCTGTTTGCACAATGCACTGTAAGTGTTAAGCTGTTTGTGACAGTTGTTAGTCTGCGCTCGTCCTGTGTATACTAATTTCGCGCATGTTTTCTGCTTAGGGTGCGCTGCAAGTTTTCGAGCTGCTTGCCATTCTTAACGTGATTTTGCAATTTATTTCTGTTGCTGAAGCAATGCACAATGAATGCTCAACTACCTCTGTAAGGACACGTTATGTCACTCTACATTATGTCATCCATGTGAGAACGCGTGTGTTGGTGAGATCCGAAACCATTCCTGTGCTACTTGCTAAAGCAAGTTGCCAGTTCATTGCTGTCATTTCTCATTTCATGCATTTCGCCATAGTTTATGCTGCCTCATCGAGGCGTTCTTTAGTGCCAAAAGATAAATTTATTGCGCTGTGGCAGCAGGATTCATAAAAGGCACTAAGTTATCTCTATAACACATAACTGTCCCCCCCCTTCGCATTCACTTTCCCTGCAGAGATGATGTGGGCTTCCGAATGGTGGTGCGAACAAGTCAGCCATCACCCACCCGTGAGTGCATTCCACGCCGAATCACCCCACTTCAAAGTGCATGGCTCAGTGTACCCAAAGCTGAAGTTCTGGGGCAAGTCCATTGAAATTAAACCCGAGGGCCACCTGACTGTGGATCTACTTTCGTGAGTACTTACTTGATGAAAAGGATAGTTTGCTTTCTGGAGGATGAATGCAAGCTTGGCCCAGTGAGCTTGCGAAACTTGTATTGCTTTTATGAATCTTCATTCACTGTAGTCAGCCTGCATACCGTATATACTCGTGTAAGGGCCGCACTTTTTTTTCGAAAATTTTGCTAGGTGCGGCCCTTACACGAATCAGGCCGATTTAGTACAGGCAGTACAGGCCAAAGGTCTGTACTGTTTATTGCAACAGTAGCAGAGTGCAAGAGTCACAAATGACATGCCAGAAATGTTTTTATTCGGATTCCATTTCGCTGTCCTCGTTCTCGGAGGAGCTCGCCTCGGCGTCCGCGTCTTCCCAGAGACGGTCATCTTCGGTGCCGTTCATGGAGTTCGAAATTCCCGTTACCTTGAAGCTTTTAGCAACTACTTCTACTGACATGGCACGCCACGCATTCAAAATCCATTCACACACCTGTTGGAGCGACGCCCGCTTCAGCCGTCCTGTAGGGGTCTTCTCGTGGACGCCTCCAGCCATCCATTCAGAGTAACATCGGCGAAATTCCACTTTGAATGGTCTGTTGACGCATACGTCGAGCGGCTGCAGCACACTCGTCAGGCCACCGGGAATGACGGCCAAGTCCGTACGAGTTGCGGCAACTCGGTTCTTGACGCGGTCGGTCAAGTGGCCCCTAAAGCTGTCCAAAACAAGGAGGGCTTTCCGTTGTAACAGCCCTCCAGGTCTGTTTGCCCAGACGGTCTTAATCCAGTCAACGACCAGTTCCTCGGACATCCAGCCCTTCTCTTGCGCACGTACGACGATTCCCTGAGGGAACTTCTCTTTGGGAGAGTCTTCCTTTTAAATACGACGTACGGCGGAAGCCTCCTGCCGTCTGCCGTGATGCACAACATCACAGTGCACCTTTGGCGTTCTGCACCAGTCGTGCGCACAGACACACTTTTCGCACCTTTTAAATCCACTGTGGTGCTTTCCGGTGCATCGAACCACACAGGTGTCTGGTCCGCATTCCCAATTTGGGACAGGTCGTATTCATGCTCCCTCCTGAGAGCATTCACGAAGCGATGAAACTTAATGACGTGGTCTTCGTACTCGCGCGGCAGTTTTTGGCAAATCGTCGTTCGGCGCCGAATAGAAAGCTGGTTACGGTTCATAAACCGCGTAGCCCAGCCCCGACTTGCCTTGAATTGTGCCGGGGGTATTTCCATGTGGCGAGCGATGCTGAGGGCTTTGACGCGTATCATGTCAGTCGATACGGCGTAGCCGTCCCTTCGTGTGTCGACGACGTAGTTGACGAGCTCGCTTTCGAGTTGCGGGTACTTGCACTTTTTCCCCGCGAAACGCCTTTCGGCTCCTGTTAGTAGCGGCGAGGGCATCTTTCTGATTCATCCAGTAACGCACGCGCTTCTCATCGACGTCGTACTTTCGTCCAGCTTCCCGCTTCCCGTGCTCCTCGGCATAGTCAATCACTTGCAGCTTAAATGCTGCAGTGAATGATCTCAGATGCCGGCCCATCGTCCGTCACGTGCGCTGGCTTCTGCAGGGTTCACTACAACCAACAAAGTGACACCGACGACACCGATCTGAAGTCGCGCTGCCAACGTATCGACACGATGCTAGGAACGATGCCAACAAAGAGGCCGCACAAGGCAAATATGGCGGGCGCGCTGTCAACAGCGTGGTCGGCGCGTCGGCGGAAGTAGAATAAAAGCGGAAAAAGCGTGCAGCGCCATCTGGCTGTAAATGAACTAACTACACTTTTCTGGCGGGACATTTTGAACTTTTGTTTTTTTTTTTCGAAATATCCGCTTTCAAAGTTGGGGTGCGGCCCTTACACGAGGGCGGGCCCTTACACGAGTATATACGGTAAGTGAAAAATAGTTTGAAGTAGATATAGCGCTAGGAATAAACGCTAATAAAAATATTCTTGGATATAACAACTTATTTTTGTACAAGATGCAACTTTGTTATAATGAGGTTTAAGTGTAGTTTGTAGGGTTGCCTGCGCAACCCCTTGTTTTTCATCGGCGGCGCGTCGGCTTCACGCAAAGGTTGTGTGCGCTGTGGCAAGGGCAATTTCAGATGCCGGCCCATCGTCCGTCACGTGCGCTGGCTTCTGCAGGGTTCACTACAACCAACAAAGTGACACGACGACACCGATCTGAAGTCGCGCTGCCAACGTATCGACACGATGCTAGGAACGATGCCAACAAAGAGGCCGCACAAGGCAAATATGGCGGCGCGCTGTCAACAGCGTGGTCGGCGCGTCGGCGGAAGTAGAATAAAAGCGGAAAAGCGTGCAGCGCCATCTGGCTGTAAATGAACTAACTACACTTTTCTGGCGGGACATTTTGAACTTTTGTTTTTTTTTTTTCGAAATATCCGCTTTCAAAGTTGGGGTGCGGCCCTTACACGAGGGCGGCCCTTACACGAGTATATACGGTATGTTTCCTTTTTCATTATGGTGGCTTCTTTTTGCCCATTTGTACTGGCACCCATCCTAGTTTACAGAAGGTGCATAGTACAATTCATTTGGAAAGATAATTAACAAATGGTCAGTGTCAAGCTAACAGATTAACAGAGTCGACTTAATGACATTACTAAAAGTGTCTTTAGTATTCATTTCATTTAGTAGTGATGACATCGCTCTTCGTTGTCACTGTGTGGTTAAATGTTTATATTGTTACAAGTGTTGCTTTTTCTAAACATTGATTGACCTGGGTTTGGTCGTAATATAGCATGCCTGACTCTTTCAAGATAACCTTTTTAAAAGCAGTACATTTTTCATCCATTGCAGGCATGGGGAGTCATATACATGGACCAATGTAAACTGCTGCATCCACAACATCATTGTGGGGAAGCTATGGTTTGAACAGGTATGTATGTGCCTGTGATGCTTCTTTATCAGTTTTTCAGCTGTTGCAAACAATGCTTATTTTGTTTCATTTTATTTTTTTTAGTACGGCGTAATGGAGATTGTTTGCCAGAAGTCTGGACTGACATCATCCCTCACTTTCAAGCAAGCTGGCTGGTTTTACAAGATTTGCATCGGATAGAGGGATTCATTTTCGACAAGCAGTAAGTTCCTAGATTACCGCTAACATTTTTAAATCTTCCTCAGTATATCTGTGAGAACTAATAATTATTCATAAGGCTTGTGTGATTAACAATGTCTTGGTTCAACGTAATTGCTACAATAATTGGGTTTCCCTGGAATCTTTCGTGGAACAGCTAGAAGTTGATTTATCCACAAACGCAAGTTCTTGTGAAAAAAAAATTTCTGTGACGTATCCGTTGCTGTTTTTTTATTGTTATTACTCACCATTCTTAGCTGCGGCATTCAGCCAATGTTATGCAAGTTCACCTCAGTGCTGTCTGCCTGCATGATAACAGGGGCACAGACTTGGTAGCCTCAAAATCCCCAAATGGGGGGTCATTGGCCGAGGACGTGAACACCGCTTCTGCAGCCTTTGATGTGCAGTCCGACCATCAAGCCATTGATTAGGAGAAAATGCCCCACAATAGTTTCTCACCTGCCACCGTGTAGGTCAGGAGCGACGTTTCAATACAGCTGCATTGTTTTTAGTAAGTACAGTATTAAAGGTGTTGCTGGTATTTCGTAGAGCGAAACCTCACATATCCTCCGGCACCTTGTAGTTCTACTATGTACGACATCTTGGTTGGCGTTTGGTTGACGTTTATTATGCTCGAGTACCTGGCAGTGAACAGGCACCCAGAGGCAGAGCTCCCGCACGTCCAATGATGGTGGTGGTGACATGGCGACGATGGGACGGAGAGATGAACGGACGATGATGATTACAGTGATATACAGATGAGGAAGGAGTGCATAACGAACACCCACAGTCTGCATATCTGCTGTATCAAAAAGACGTAACAATAGCAAATTTTTGTTAGAAGTAACTTGCGCCCTGAACAATGAATGGCAGAAAAGTTTCTAAAAAAATCTTCACACATTTTCGTGAAGCTAGCTTTTCACACAGACTTTTCCCCGAAATTTTCGGTGCTTCTTTCGTGAGTTTACGCCGAAAAAATTTTATACTTGATATTTACCTTTCCAATATCAGTCAACTGCCAATTGCTTATCGTTTAGTTTTTGTTATGCTCATGTGAGACTATGTTTTTCTTATGCTCATCTGTGTGCTAGGTACTAGCTCTTTTAGACACTGAGTATCCACATTGATTCCTTTTCTTTTGCCAAGCCTGCTATGGCAGTTCTTGCAAATGCACATTTTTGGTCACCATAGCCATTGGTCAACCTGCCAGTATAAGCTCTCTTCTGCCTGTCTGGCATGCTAGACACCTTGGCAAACATTGATTTGTATTCAGCTTATAGGAATCAATGCAAAATTTATGACCTGGATTCGGCTCCTATCCATCAGTCAAGCTGACACAAGACAATCCCATTGTGCACCAGCTCAGCCAGACCACAGCTAATGAACATGCACTGAAGTTTAACAGTAAACACATCCCCTTTTCCACTGTATCATGTAGGTATTACAGCTGTTATGGAGGGCTGCTGTGAACATCTCCCCTCCACCCTTCACCTTGTGTAGCTTTTGCCGCATCCAGAGCAATTGAAGAAACAAAACCATGATAACTGTAATTCTTGTTATGCTTCGAGTTGGAAAATTTTACTTCAGGAGATTTATGTTAGGAAGAAAAATGTTCAACAAAGAAGCGATCGATTACAGTAAAAGCCCATTTTCTATTTCACAGGGCCGGAAAAGATGTCAGAATTAACCGAATGCCAACTTAACTCTTTCCTTACCAAGGGGAAAATTGGCCTATTTTCGTATGTTGCAGCTAGGAATTTTCTGTGCCGTTGCTACTAGGTTTACAGCGCCATGCAATACATCAAAATAAAGAAGAATGAACGTACTTTTGAATGCTTTTTCTTTTGAAACAAGAAAGGAAATTATTTGGCACAAAATATTGGTATACAATAAAATTATAAAATTTTAATAATTTTTTTTAAAAACAAAGCGATATCTCCGACACAAAATTTTCTGAGGAATTCTGAAATATACAAAATGTTTAGTAATCACAGGGCAACATTATTTAGAAGAATTGTTAAAATTGACGAAGCTGTTTTTTGAGTTCTAAAAAAATTGCCTGATGCATAGCGAAATAGTGAAGTTCTGAGTTGGTCCTACACGAGATTTTTTTTTTCAAGAAAAAAAGTTTTTCAGCAAAATATTACATACCAAAAGGCAAGTACTAAATGTAGGGTTTGAAAGGTACATTTGACGAAAGAACTGGCCGATCTAAATAGGTAACAAAGATTGACAAACACAAATAATTAGGTTTGTTCACAACAAACGTCGTAATGATTATACTATTCTTCCGAGTAAAAACGTTATGGAAAGTTATGAGAGATGCAAAATATTTAAAACAACGTATTGGAGTAGGATTGAAAAAATGAAAGTTATAGCTCAAGAACTTCTCAAGCTATAAATTGTGCACTACTGCGGAGCGTCATGCCGAGGTCGATGCCCGGATCCCTCTGGGGTCGGAAGTCCATGGGTCTTTGTGCTGGAGGCAGCACATCGCGCCCAAATGAAGTAGACACGCTAAAAATAATAATATGTGGGACACATACAGAGCAAATCAGCCAGCTCCAGAACACGATAAACAAAACAGAAGGTGAAAAACAAACTTACTCGCGCCTAACAGCTGACGTTCCCGGCTGATCTGATAAAGTTTCTTCATTGGAGCTGAAATCCGATGTCAACCACATGGTTGTCGATTCTCACTGCTCGAGAAATCAAAAGATCGCTCGTCGAGGGTCGGCATCGAGGGAAATCGCTTTCTTCCGAGCGCGCGTGGTTTGGGATGTTGACGCCATCACGCGGATCACGTGCGTTTCAACCTTTGAATGGGCGCGCCCTTTAAAAATCACCGCCCGCGGTAAAAAAATGAGAACCGTACAGAAACAGAAATTCTAGTGTGTGTACAATCGCCTAGATGGCGCTGCAAGTCCTTACGCACGATGTTTGTTGAAAAATAGGGGCGTGAAATCGTCGGTCACCGGTGAACGATGCCTAGTGGCGTGGTAAGGAAAGAGTTAACGAAATGTACAGGAAAAACATTAAAATCAAGTTGGAGAAGCATACCTTTAATAAGTGTTTTGTAGGGGTCATCTGCTTCATTGTTCAGATTTCGACTCACATTACAGTTTTTCTCAACTCTTCCAAATGGCCACCAGCACGCACACTGTCGGAAGTGCTGAGGCAAACGTTCTGTAATATCAAAAGCACGTCCGTGACTTCTCGTGAGGTGCTGTGAAGTTGCGGCTCATCTCTTCACACGATTCTTCATCAGAACCTTGTCTTCGTGGGTGGACATGACATCATAATAAAAAAAATGAACTCTTAAGAAGAGACAGACAGTGCCGACATGGCAACACAAGGAAAAATGGTGTCAAAGGCGCAGTGGAGCGAAGAAATAACGTCACCAACATTAGGAATGCTGGATTGCCTCACTAGTGATGATGATGCGACGCCACTGAGATTTTGGTTCACTCCAGTGGTGCCAACGCTGCTTTACCACACTTATGTAGTGGCAGCTGTCAGCATTTGTCCTAATTAAGTGGTGCGAAGCCGATGAAGGTTTGGTCCCATAGATCAACATGGGCATTGGCCGAGACCAATAGAGCCGTTGGAATTATCTGAAATTTCCTAATGAATGGGTGTTGAATTAACAAGCTTTATTGTAATAAGATAGGCAATGCAGGTTCTCTGGGAATGCACTAACACAACTTTGTTATAGTTTGAGAGTCTCACTTGCAAAGTGATTTGGACGTTCTAAATGTCTTAGCAGAGGCAATGCTGTTAAGGGGAGACGCTCCTCGAAAGCACTTTTTTTTTGTTATTCAACTTAGAGCTTCAGAATTGGACCACTGATGCAGTTTTTCCTCCTGATTCCAAATCTGTAATCAGTTTTACATAAGTGCAATAGTTGGGAGTTGTGTTTCAAGTAATGGTGAAACTTGATAAGTTTTCCGGGAACTTTCGCGCATACTAAATGTTCATGCAGAGAGTTGTTCAATGGCTCCTTTTGCTCCCTATTAGCCATAGAGTGCCGATATCTAGCTAGAAATTGTGCTCCAACTTTGAAACTATGAAAAAAACATCTGTGTAGCAAAGTACCCTTTTTTTTCCACTCGACCACCATTAAATTTATTAATAGATATTTACAGCTGATAGGTTGTGCTGATTCAAGTAGATATCGGCACCCTACGCACTCTCCTCAATGTGTGTGCCAAATTTCGTCGTCGTATGACCATTCTAAGTGCCCGAAACACTTCCCGCAAAAAATGCAAATTGGCCAAAATTGCGAAATGAGAAAAACGCGTTTGAAAGTTTGAAAGTCTGTATTTACAAAAATGAAAAACGCAGTAGCACGAAACTTGTGCTGAACACATACACACATGTCCAGAGGGAATATCAGTTGTCTAAAACTCTCCAGCACCGTAGGTTTCCCTTCCCGGCTGGTGCGGCAGGACTCTTCCACCCGGGCCCTCTTGGCTGCACTGCGACGGTGTGCCCTCGCCTCAGCGGTCTGACGCACATTCATCTTGTGCATGCGCATGCTGTCTCGGCGGTCGCTGAGGGTAACCAGGGCCTCCGAAGGAAGCACCCCAGCTCTTCCAGCACCTTTTCAAGCTCGCGTGGCCCCGGTTGAACCACAGGACTGCAATGGCTGTGGCTGTTCCACAGCAGTCCGGGAAGCAAACCGGGTCTTTGGACACAGCAGCCATATTTTGCTGTTCAGGGACTCGGGCCGCGTTCTGTGTCTTGCCGTGGAGGCACCGGGCAAGCAGCTTCGCATCTGTGAGACGCTTGTAGATGGGAGGACTGCCAAACCCTGGGCCTTGGTCAGGAGGGGGGTGTGGCACGGTGCAGGCTGGCCTGCGCCTCAGCACGTCGGTGCTTGCACCACGAGTCTGGGCCTGCAGGACAGAACTTGTGACTTCCAGCACCGTCTGTTGAGCACGAGTGCAAACATGAGGCCCATATGGCAGTGTACATCTTGTGGACATTTCCCCGATTGTTCACAATGGCCACCTGAAAGTAAGTTTGAAGCTTCTGGATGGTGGTCTCCTTCAGCTTCTCCCCTCGTGGAAGTGGCGTTGGCAGCTTCCGCAGGCCGGTGCCCAGACGTTTCGCCACGTGGTTGGTGCACTCCTCTTTTTCAATTGGAGTGTCAGGGTACACGTTGGCATCACAGACCCCGTTGTAGGCCTTGCTGTCTCCATCGCTTAGGAAGATGGTGAACCGCAGGGGTGTCTCATAGTCCACAGTCCTCTGCCAAATGCGCACTGCAGCTTCGGCCTCCATGGCATGCGAAGAACAGTCGCAATTCTTCTCACAAACGGGATGATGAAACGCCTGCCATGTTTCTTCATCGCCTCCCATGTCGTTATGCAAACTGCACGCCAGGCAGAAGTTGGAAAGCACTTCATAGTCCAGGCACAAACCAGTGTCCAAGGACACTACAGTTCCCACACCATTGTGGCTTTTGTGGCCTCTTTTTTGCCATGTGCCGTCAAACATGACTGGCACGTCACTGTTACCAGCCACCTCTTTGTGACGCTGCGTGCCCTTTGCATGTTTTCACAGACAGCCTTCACTGCCGCACTGTGAATCTTTTTGCCGATAGCATGGAAGGTCTTATGGTGCATAGGGTTTGGCAATCCAACTACTGCACAAAATCGTGAAAGTTGCTCATGCCCGATACCGACGGCACGCGCTGCAAGCACCACTTTCAGGTTCACGGCAAAGGCGTCACGCGAGCGAACTCCCTGTCGTAGCTTCTGCTTGCACCGCGGCCGCCATCTGACGCGACCCGCTTCGACGAGTACGCGGACGAAAGGATGCTCTCCGAGCACTCCGCATTCTCGCAGTGTAGCTCCAGAAACGCCGAAAGGCCTTTCCGCTTTTATTCGGTGCCCGAACTGCGAGTTTACTCTCGTGACAAACGGGGCATGCCGCGCCTGCGACGACGGCCGTCAATGCACCCAACTCGCACAGCACTACGCTTTCGGCACGATCGGCATTCGGCCTGACGTCGTTTTCGAATAACGCGATCTTTTTCTGCGATGCACTCACAAAATTCACTGCAGCGTTGATCTCGTCGTCGCAGTTGCCATGGTCGACGTTGCCGTGGTCGATGTGGGGCCTACCGGCCGCTGGCCCGTCGCGGACATTTTCGTTGGCGGTGGCTTTCTTGTACGTCCTCCGCCGCTTCCCTCTGAACTTGTTCTTACTTCTGTATTTCCGATGGTCGGCAACGGCCTTTTTCGGGCTTGCCATCGCACGAAAACAGCGAAAAATAACTCCGGAAAACAGTGAAGCGAACTACGGCAAGAAAACACGGGTGCTGTCAGCCAATGGCGGCCCTGCGTTAGTGGCGCGCGGTTTGAAACGGCGGGAAAGACTGTTTTTGTTGCTTTTTTTTTTAGATTTTTCGTGAACGTACGAGACTTCAAGAACCGGGATCGGGAGAGTAAGGACAACTCTACACGAGCCAGCGGCCGCAATATGGCGGACAGCTCTCTTCGCGGCCCCGCGAGCACGCGAACAGCAGCCCGTTTGTGTAAATTTCGTGATGCCGCGCGTCACTGCCGCTCACTCAGACGCGTTTTTCACTGACTTCTGATGCTTATTTCGCTGTGATATTTTCAGATGTCAAAATATAATGTATAAAGATGATAAAGCAACAAAAAAACAGAAAAGGTGAAATTTGGAAAAAAACGCGACTTTTCGACCGCGTCTCCCCTTAATGTCACCTTACATGTGCGATGACTCTTGTCCTGTTCTTCATGACATGCCTGCTATCTCAAGTTCAATATCTGAAACACGCAGCTTTTCACCTGGTTGGTCCTGTCCACAGAGTCTCATAGAATAGCCTAGAGAGGAAACTGGTGCTGTGATTGTTGTACCACTGTGGGAATGATGGGAAGTACAGGCTTTGGATTGGATAGTGTTAGCCAGCAAACTGTATAAAAAATCTTTCTCTACAGTTTTTCATTCTAGCGGAGTGTGCATCGTAGGGTGTGGTGCGAAGCATTCAAGTAGTGCCTTTGCTGTTCAAGGATGTTGAAAACTGTAGGTCTCTTGGTCTGCTGCGACAGTGCAGCTTTTTAAGTTGTATTTGACAATTTTAGCAAAGCAGCATGCACTCACCACTGCGATAGATGTAGCGTTCACTTTTTTTTTTCACACTCTGTCAAATCAACTGTAAACGACGATGAAGCCACATAGACTCACCGTCACGATCCTCGACAGACTTCACAACAAAACGAGAGATGCATCGCAGGCAGCCCACTTGGACAGATGCTCTTCTTGGACAGATGACCACTTGGACAGATGACAGCAGCAAATACGTTGGGTGTTCTCACTCAAAAGCACTGTTATTTTCATTAACAGATAGGGCATACTTTCAAATTAAGCATGTTTGTTTGAAGTATTGGCAAAAAATAATTAATCATATCTTGATGCCTAATCTGGAACACAGTGGTGGAGGAATGCATACCTTGGTGGTTGAATTTATCCAGGTTGTTTTCCATGTCACGGTCACGAAAGGTTTTGCAGCAAGTTTTACAAATGAAAGAATGAAGTGAATTCTAATTAGAAATACCTTCATTTCACACCGTTTTACGCTCTGCAAACAAGCATTGCAAATTTCAACAACATAAGCCATTTCTACTTTTTTTTTCCACACTATGGCATGGAGAGCAAAAAATAACCATCTCAAGAAAGTGCCCCCCCCCCCCCCCTCCGAAAAAAATTCCGGCTAAGCCCCCTGCCTATAGGTATTATAATATGAAATGCTATGGTCCTATCCAAAGGACAATATATGCTTCCCAATGAATGAAAAAAAAAAAAACAAAAAAAAAACGGAGAGAGAGAATAAGGCAATAAAATGCTTCTACAGTAGCCTGCCTTTTGTTCCTGGCTTTCTTGAATCGGCAAAACAGAAAAACACACCGTTTATATTGTTGTGTGATAAGTTCAACTCTGTAACTTAACAACAATAGTCTGCTGGTTCTTCCTTTGATTTTCATTGTTTTTTTTTCTGGAATTGGTTAAATAAAACATAATAATCCACTTATAAGCTGGTTGCTTTAAGACTGTCAATAAGTTTTAAAGGTATCGTCATACAGCCAAACCTATTTATAGAGACACTGATACAAGAGAAATGGGTATAAGAGACTTTAGTATGCCTACAGCAAAATACGGGGGATAGGAAAATGAATACGAGGGTCCCCTGCTTATAAGAGACGTCTCGTATAAAACACAAGAATTGCTGTC
>WOVY01008552.1:0-19603 GCA_013436015.1 Rhipicephalus annulatus | reverse complement strand
GGCTGCTGTCTTCTGGGATCTGGACGGATGCCCTCCTGATCGACTAGGTGTCCGAGAAAAAGGGTTTGTCGTCCCCGAAGTGGCATTTATTTGAGTTAGGAACAAGGCCAGCATTTCTTATGCAAGTCAGTACAGTATCCAGACGTGAATTGTGTTCGCTGAAGGTGTGGCCAAAGATGACGACGTCGTCTAGATAGCACATGCAAGCGCTCCACTTCAAGCCACGAAGAACAGTGTCCATAAATCGCTCGAACGTCGCCGGCGCGTGGCACAGTCCAAATGGCATCACGTTGAATTCAAAGGCCGTCAGGGGTTACAAAGGCTGTCTTTTCTTTATCTTCAGGATGCATGGGAATTTTGCCAGTAGCCCGATCTTAAGTCTACAGAGGAAAAGTAAGAGGCCGAATGCAGACAGTCTATGGCATCATCAATACGTGGAAGTGAATACACGTCTTTTTTTGTTACAGCATTCAATCGGCGATAATCGACGCAAAATCTCCAGGATCCGTCTTTCTTTTAACGAGAATTTCTGGAGCTGCCCATGGACTTACGGACTCTTGAAAGATACCGTTTTCAATCATTTCGTTCACCTGCTCACTGATGATCCGCCGCTCGGATGGCGAAACACGGTATGGCTTTTGTCTACTCGGATCGGCCAAACTCGTGTTGATAGTGTGACATGTCCGAGAAGCAGGGATTAGGGACGCTTTGTCTTTCTGTGCAAAGTCGAATGCAGAGACGTGCTTCGAAGTACATTGACCAATGTTCGGCGTTCACTTGTGCTCAGCGACTTATACACCATTGACAGAAGAGCCGTTTCAAAACTGTGACTACGATGCTCTTCCAACGCATCTCCAAGATCGGTCACCAGTAAGGCCTCGTGTTGTCCACTGACTACGGCTAACTTTAGACCATCTTGTAACATCATGGGTTCTGTAGAGCATTGAAATTCCATAAACCAGCGCATCCACGTCTGATCGACACCACACAATGTGGGATCAACACATTATTTTTCATGCAGTTGGTGTACACTGCTTCTACGTTGGCATCAAAGTTGGCGGAATAGCTGTCGCTGCAACAAACAGGTACACGAACGGTTGATAACGGTGGTATGATAGTTTTATTACAGACACACAATGCCATCTCACCATCCACAGGGTTTTCCAAGAGTGCTGGCGGAACGTGATCACTCAAGACTATTGCCCCTGTGCGGCAGTCGACAGTCGCACCTCACTCTCTCAAAAAGTCTATACCCAAAATAACATCATGTGTCGCCTGCAGAATAATCACGAACTCCGTTGGGATAACGCGGCCTCCGAGAAACACGTCAGCTTGACACACACCAACGGGATGCAGTGCCTCACCACTCACTCCGCAAAACTTCGAAGCTTGATTCCACTTAAATAAAACCTTCCGCCCCAAGGTATCTTTAAAAGACGCACTCATAATCAAAATGGTGGCCCCCGTATGCACCAAAGCCATTACAGGCACATCGTCAACAAAAACACGTACTTTGTTCTTGAGCATCAACACAGGAGGAATTTCTCATATTAGCACGTCTCCGGCGACCTCACCTCCATCGGCCGCGCTTGTTAGTTTTCCTGTGGCAAAGGAGACGTGTTGCGATGCCGTGGTGAAGGAGAACGGGGAACACGAGGCGGTGGAGGCGTCAAGCTCCTGTCAGATGTAGGGGAGTGGTTTCGGAAGCTGCGTGCCCAGTAGTCGTCGCGAGGCAGCAGGTTTATTGCCTTAAGGTCGTCGTACGGTCGATCAGACGATTGTGTGATGTGTTGTGGTGAGCCATAGTACGTTGCTCGCGGGTCATCGCGAAGTCGTTCGGAAGGCCGTGCGAAGTGTGGTGGGCAGCCATACCGTGGGGCTACACGTCGACGGCTGCAAAATCGCGAAATATGTCCTGGTACACCACAGGAGTAGCAAACTGTGAGAGGTCGAAACTCTTTTTGTTCGTCGATGAATCGAACATCGTCTTCCCTGGCATACTGGGTCGGTTCGTTCCTTATATCATAGGGATATACCGGGCGTCGCGAAGAAGGCGGACGCTGGGGGCGTCGGTCATGGCGAGGAGCTGGCAAGCGTGGTGCTCTCCTTGGCTGTGGGGGTGCGCTGTACTCAACAGCTGCTGCACTAACCATCGATTACCAAGGGGTCGTAGAAGGCGGTGGCGCAGTCACAGCCTCACGTGACACATATACCGAATGTTGGTCGTTTACAGAATAGTGATCAACTGCTGAATGCGTCTGTTCTCTATAGCGAAAAAGTTCTTCGCGAACCATCTCTCGAATCGTCGAGGACAGGTCTGGGCGTGTGCTCGTGTTGATTCTGGCAACCGTTGTAACATTTGTGAGCCGGCCGAACTTTGGAGCAATCCTGCGCATTTTCAGCTGTTCGAAAGTTCGACAATGCCGAATCACGTCGGACACCGAGCTCAGGTGCTCTTTTCTGATGAGAAAATTAAAGACATCTTCGGCTATGCCTTTCAGCAGATGCCCTACTTTGTCGTCTTCTGACATCTGATCATTGACCACCCAGCAGAGCTTCAGCACATCCTCAATATACGTGGTACATGTCTCACCTGGAGGCTGCGCGCGTTGAGACAATGTCTGCTCTGCCCGCTTCCTTTTGACGCTCGAGTCGCTGAAACACGCTTTCAGCTCTGCAACAAAAACGTCCCACGTCGTGAGTGTGTCCTCGTGGTTTTCGTACCACACGAGCGCAGTATCCGTAAGGCAAAAGACCGCATTGCTGAGCTGAGCGGCGGCATCCCAGCCGTTGGACTTGCAGACTCGCTTGTACTGGACGAGCCACGCGTCGACATCCTCTCCCGATGTTCCTCCAAAGGTTGGCGGGACTCGGTAGTAGGGCACGGAACCCATTAGAGTTGGCTTGAAGCGTTAGATGGCTGATCTTGGGCCATTACGATCGGCGCAGGCGGGAGTCCGGCAAGGCGGCGGCTGCGGCGTAGTCCAGGTAGTGAAGCTCCCGTCGTTGGGCTTGTCTTAGCCTGCACGCTTCCACCAATCTGTATTACCCAGCACGCTTCCACCAATTGTGGGGTCAATTGATAATTCACGTTTAATGAGTGATTGTAGGAAATTGAGGCGGAGAATCTGCCTACGCGTTTCGAGGAGAGGGATGTTATTTTCTGTCATCAGCTGTGTGGGGAAATCGGTGCGCTTGAACTTAGAGTAATGAAGCGAACAGCTTTTCTCTGGACTTTCTCTATTATTTTAATGTTTTGTTTAGTGTAGGGATCCCATGTAATGCAAACATACTCTAACTTTGGTCAAATGAAAGTAATGTAACTCAGTAGTTTAATGTGCGCGGGTGAATTTTTAAGCTTGTGTTTCAGGAAACAAAGTTCACGGAAAGCTGAGGAACATATATTACCAATATTTAAATTCCATGAAAGGTTGTTTGAAAATGTCACTCCCAGATATTTCAAGTTTTCAAATTCTTTTAGCGGTGAGGCGGCCAGTGTGTAGGTGTATTTTGACGGGCTTTTTTTCCCTTGTGATACGAAGTGTAGGTGTATTTTAACGGGCCTTTTTTCCTTGTGATCTGTCACACCACGCCTGCATGTTAAGCAAACTAATCTCGAGGTCGGTTTGGTTATGCACTGTAGTTATTTCCTGATATAAAACGCAATCGTCTGCAAATAATCTGATTTGTGTGCCAGGTGTAACAACGTTGACGATGTCATTTATATAGACCAAAAACAACAATGGTCCCAGGACGCTACCCTGGGGTACTCCGGATGTCATTGAAAGACAGCTCGAGTCGTTGCCCTCAATAGTGACAAACTGCACGCGATCTGAAAGATAAGCTGCTATCCAGGATACTATAATGCTAGGAAGACTGTAATCTCTGAGTTTTTTTTTTATAAGTTTACAGCAAACTACTCTATCGAACGCCTTGCTAAAGTCTATAAAAAGAGCGTCGATTTGGCCATTATTATCCAATGTTCTTGCAAAACTATAAAACAAAATTAACAGTTGTGTCGTAGTGGAGTAGCCTTTCCTAAAGCCATGCTGGCAGTTCGCTAACACTGAATTTCTGTCTACAAATTTGGTCATCTGGTTGGCGATGATATGCTCGATTAGTTTACAGCAGGATGAAGTTAAAGATATTGGCCGATAATTTTCTACAGATAAACGATTGCCCTTTTTTTTAAAATTGGCACTACCCGAGCTGTCCTCCAGTCTTTGGGTACCTGAGTAGAGAACAAAGAAGCTCTGAACAGTATAAAAGAAATCTAGTGATACATTCCGCATAGCGCTTAAGAAACACATTTGGGATACCATCTAGACCACATGATTTCGTTGTCTTCAAGTTTAAAAGCATTGACACTATACCATTGTATGAAATAAAGTCCACCTCGTGCGGCTCAAAGACAGTAGAATGAAACACGTTACCTAAACCTGTCTGGGAATAAGCGCTTTGGAAGTAAGTGTTAAAATGTTCGGCGATTTTATTCACGTCATTCGTAGTGGTTCTATCGACACCTAAATATCCCCAAAATTTTTCGGGTGCATGTTTCATGAAACCAGGTAGCTGCACGTTGAAGTAGTATTCCTTTGAACTTTGAACCGCTGATGACAATTTGCTTTTTATAACACTGATAAGTTGGGGCGGGTCACCCTTCTTTTTGCTTTCTTTTTAGTTTGCGCTTCAGTGGCAATATGTTACGTGTCCTCGATGGCATTTGTTTATTGACCGTCTTTGTTTTGTTAGGCACAAACCTATTTATGCAGTGGCGACACATTTTGAGGAACATTTCCCAGAGCGTGAATACGTTGTTGTCAGTATCAGTGAATTCACCAGGCAGGTTTCCATGTTGACACCATCTTTCCGACAGCCGTCGACTCGACGACCGAATACACCAGCGATGCTATTACCAGAGCTCGCGGTGCATGAGAAGTTGCCCTTCAGTGCCTTTTAACATCGCGAGATCAGCAGCGGCAGCGTTACAACTTCCATAGTTGCCAAGTTTCCTTTGCTCCGTGTTCAATTGTGCTATTGTGGACTCCGACTAGGCGTGTTGGACTGTCTGAAAAACTGCCTCTCCCGCTACTCGGGACTTCACCGTGTATGCCCCAGGTGACAGATGTGACCTACGAGATAGCCCCGATCAAGTCTTCCTCCTCCCCTTCAATGTCTATGGACATTTTTCATGTATCTCGCCTTAAGATTTACCACTGAGGCAACGTCATAGAAAGCACAGAGATGGTGCTTCACCACCCGAGGGTTATGTTATGAGACAATGTCCCACTAAAGCGGTTAGATAGGCGCCGAGGAAGACGACGTGATTTTAGTGTAGGTTCATGCTCACGGTTCTAAATGAACGCTATTCCTTCGAGCATTTTTATGATGTTCCGCGTTGCGCGGTAAGAATGAGCAGCTGTATTTGTGCTTGCTAATAAGACACACTCCACATACACATTAGGTGCATCAATAACTTTCTTTTAGTAAGATGATCCTTGCAGATTACCTTGTGATAAGGTTATTTATAAGCAAGCTAATGGTTCACGTATTGATGGCTTCATCTCGAATACTGCGATGAACATCACTATAGAGGGACTCTAAAATCGGGCTTTCACTCCTTTTCACAATTTTCCAAACGTTTTGCTACGCATAGTGATCATTTTTTACTTAATGAAGCACTCTGCTTTGGGGGACCAATATGAACAATCGAGCCGACTCTATTTATGTCATAGAGGAAATAGAATCTAACCAGAGGCTGTCTTGATTTTATTTTATAGTTGAAACGAACAACGGGGTGCTATCTTTCAGCATGTACAGGCAAGGCTCGCATGGTGGCAGGTACCTAAGCTTCAGGTATGTCTACCCTAACACTCATAAAAAGTCGGTAGCTGCCTTCTCGTTAGCTTGTGGGAATCATTTGCACCAATATGGAAGACCTGACCACAGATGATCAGATTGTCTCTAGAACCTTTCAACAGGCCATTAGGGGGACTGTTCATTTGCGGTTGAACATAGTTTGTTGCCTCCTGCCAGAAAGAAACGCGCTCCTGCGCCCGTTCAGAAGATGACCGGGGTAAGCGAACACTTATTACGACTATTGCCGAGCTACGACGTTGAAGTCGCCTAACTTGCCTGCATGAAGTTAAGACAATGAATTGTAATTGCGTAGGACAAGCTGAAAAGAAATTGCAAATGCGAAGCATTTCTCAGCAAACTTCGGCGACATTGAGCGTATCTATCTATCTATCTATCTATCTATCTATCTATCTATCGATCTATCTGTCTATCTATCTATCTATCTATACATCTATCTATCTATCTATCTATCTATCTATCTATCTATCTATCTATCTATCTATCTATCTATCTATCTATCTATCTATCTATACATCTATCTATCTATCTATCTATCTATCTACATATCTGTCTGTCTGTCTGTCTGTCTGTCTGTCTGTCTGTCTGTCTGTCTGTCTGTCTGTCTGTCTGTCTGTCTGTCTGTCTGTCTGTCTGTCTGTCTGTCTGTCTGTCTAGGACATTTAGCTTTCCTGGCCGTTTTCATAATGGTATCAATATCAAACTTGGTACAAGATAACGTGACTTCATGAAGGACATATTTGACTAGTCATAACATGAAAATCGTGACTTGTATGTCATGAATGTCATGATTTACATTTCATTGTGCTGCAGCTCTTGCGGTGGTTTCGTTCACATGGCATGTTGCGAAACTGGTATGATATGACATAATTGCATGGCGAACACAAGCGACAGAACCCTAACATAAAATTATTACATGCGTGTCATGTAACAACATGACTGCATGCCACGCTCGTGATGCGCTTCCGGCCGTTTTCCTAGCCTCACATGAACCAAACTCGGTATTACGCGATGCGAACGGACGACGTGGGTAAATGACATATCCCAAACATGATAATCACGACATGCGTGTCATGTAATAACATGACTATGTCCCGAAGTGATAGTGTGCCCACGGCCGTTTCGCAAGCTTCACATATGCCAAAATTGGTATTAAATTATGCCAATGGATGACCAAGATAAGTGATTGGTAATGACATGATAATCATGAGATGTGTGTCATGTGGAAACATGACTATGCACGCCAATGTCAAAGCGGCAATACATTTAGACGTGAAGCGATGCGCGTGATCACCAGCGTTCATTTCGTCCCGTCACGCCAAGATTGCCATGCCAGACGTCGGTCCTGCCATATACTCATAGGCGCGCTCCGTGCTGCGTTGCTTTGACGCATGCGCGTTTCAGTGCGTCTTGCGTCCCTCCTTCACGAAAAGAGGGACACGCAGTGTTGTCTGGGTAACGCATCGGCGCAAAATCAAGCATGTCGCATTTCGTGCCAGTTGCCATCGGGCCGTGCCGGTGGATGCTGGTTGCGCCTGGCGTCAGACTAGAGAGTGCTCACGTTTTGCTAACGTAGCGCCGCTGTGCCCAGCGTGTGCGCGTGTAAACGCTACATTGGAGTATACTGGGCCCTTCATGATGCGCTTGCGACCATTGTGCTTGCTCCACATATACCAAAATTGGTGTTACGTGACGTAAATGTATGACTAAATATATGACTGGTGCAAACATAATAATCCTGACAGGCATGTCATGTAAGAGCATGACAACGTAATACACTCATAGCGTGCTCGCGGTCATTTCGCTAGCTCCACATATACTAAATTTGGCACCACGTGACGTGAATAGTTGACGAAGGTAAACGACATATTCAAACATGATAATCATTACACATAATTCATGTACGGCAACATTTACTTCCACCTCGTAACGGTGTGCTCAGTTTAAAGTTAATCTTCCACTAATTGGCCTTGCTGATTACTTGCCAAGTACTATTAAAATCTCAATATACGCAGACTATATCTGTGTCTGGACTTCGGCAGTCACACGTCCTCAGATACGTTCCTGGCTTCAAAGAGCAGCAACTATGATTGCCAACTACTTGCTAAAACAAGGTATCAACATATCACCAGTAAAATGCACTTTGCCACCTTATCGACGCCACCATGCCAGAAGCTGATCGTGTCCGACACCTTCTGAAGGGTATGGAACTTACCCCTTTGAACGCCCTCGCCACCCACAACACTTCGACGGTTCCAAACGTCGTCTCTGTATGCCAGCGGTTTGATACCTTGAAGTCAATCCGCCTGCAACCCGACTTCTCTGAGAACCCCCTGGCAAACAGTATGGAGCTCCGATCCATCATTCGAGCCGTAACTCGCGGGAAATCGCAAGCTTACAGTGCACCACTTTCTAACGACGTTCCCGCTCAATGCGTCTCTAGCGATCTGCGTGGCATTATTAGAGAAGAAATGTCAGCATTTCAAAGCCCCCACCATGCTCCACCTTGCCCCCAACCCGCTTCAACGCACAGATGCTTCAATGCAACCCACGCCGTCTCAAGTATCACCACCTGTGCCTAATCACGACCATCTCGCGCCTCTTGTCGCACGTCCACCGAACCCTTCCTACCATTCTTCCTGGCAGGCCCCACAGCCTATTTGCTACTACTGTGGAATTCGAGGACACATTTCTCGTTTTTGCCGACGTCGGCAGCAGGATGAACGTCGCGGTTATGCCGCATTTGGACGTGATGACACATGTGCTCGAGGTTACTACCGTTATGCCGATAGCCCTTCCAATCACCGTTCTCCTGTGCACATTTTTACACTACCAATAATACACGTGGCTCCCGACCACGCTCCTATTCGCCACTCCGAAGCTGTTTCATCACTTCAGCCTGTCTCTCAACTGTCTGCCCAGTGAGCAAATATTAAACAGTGCAGTTTTTGGACGGAAAACTCCATCGCTGCGAACTGACTTAAGTCCTCTTAAACGAATGTCGCACATGTTATTGGTGACTGTGCAAGCTGTGCGGGTGTTGGCTTTGTTGGACACGGAAGCGACTATTTCAGTTATGCGAGCCAACTTGTGTTC
The DNA here is from genome assembly GCA_013436015.1 of Rhipicephalus annulatus. Taxonomy (NCBI): domain Eukaryota; kingdom Metazoa; phylum Arthropoda; class Arachnida; order Ixodida; family Ixodidae; genus Rhipicephalus; species Rhipicephalus annulatus. The sequence goes on along the minus strand of WOVY01008552.1, from coordinate 10,630 downwards.
TCCATTGCGGAAAGTGAAGACGCTCTTCCTTGGATCATCTTTGATTGGTGCCAATGGAGCAATATTTAGATTATCAGCCCAACGTACAGCACGTGTCTCATTGATGGTATTCGTCATCACATCGCCTTCGCTGTCTTAATTTCGTGTGCTCGTAAACTAAATGTAGGTTGGGACGTTCTCTCATCAGCATCTGTATTAATTTCCAGCCGTCAACCTGTAGTCTAGATGACTGAGGACCGATCACTGAAGCGAACACGTCGACGAGAAACCACTGCGTTTTTCCAGTTTCCGATTAAATACCGCTCCCGGGTCAGGAGCAACTCATCACCATCCCTTCTCTGAATATTGCCAATGGTGACGTCCTTATCACCCCTTCCATCCGCTGTTTAACTCGCCGCGTTGTACTCCCCTCTAGCCTGTTGTGGTTCAAAGACAATGCTGCGATAATCGTTGGCCTGAACCCTACTATGGAGCCTGTCCTCCTAACGCGAGGTTCTGCAGTGTCGTGTTATGTGGATACCCCAACGGTATCTTTGGTCTCTCTTGACGCCTTGCCAGCTCAGCCACAACACGGCCAGCCTGTTAATTCCTCCTTCTTTGCTCCCGGGATAAATCCTGTATTTTCTGCTTCTCTGGATGAGATACGGTTCTCTGAATGAGGTGGAGGCTGTGGATGAGATATATTTAAAACCAGCAAAAAGGGCGTGACCAAGTGGAGACAACCCTGCGTCTTCCTCGTAAAGCACACACGCACATCGCCACTCAGAATATCAATATACATAATGCATGCACGTAGCACAATCCCTGGTGGCAAAAGCGCCGTCTCGTCGCATCTAAATGTCAACGTCACTGGGAGAGCTGTAGGTCTTCAGGCGCTCAGCATATACAATATCGGTAGCATGTGGGGCACATGAAGGCGCCGGGGCGACAGGACCAATTTTCATATGTCACAGGAGTAACCACATGAAGGACTCGATATAGACCTGTCTAGACAGGTCAGAGACCAGAGCAGGAGCAAAGAACCGGGCGAAAGTGTACGTCGCGGTGTTGTTGATGATAGAAACGCCGCTGGTCCTTTGAGAGGCCAGAAAGCTGGTGTGGGCGATTTCGCGTACGTGGGCCGCCCGAGTGATAACGTCAAGTGCATATTCGCTGGTCATTGTCGCGGTAGACGGAATGACTGTATTTAGGGGTATGTAGGTTCTCGGCCGAACAACAGAAGACTGGGTAGTAAGCGGCAGGGTCATGACGAGAAGAATTGTAGGCAAATGTGACGTATGGCAACTTATAGAGCATGTCTGTAAGAGTTCGATTTAGATACCCCGCAAGTCCATTGGTCTGTGGATGGTACGAGGTAGTCAGCTTTTGCCTCGTTTCACAGGACTGCAAGATGTCGGCTATGACCTTCGACAAAAAGGGGCGGCCACGGTCTGTACGCAGCTGGCGTGAAGCTCCGTGTTGCAAAACACGTCTTTGAGGAGGAATTCAGCGACTTCTGTGGCGCAGCTTGTTGGAAGAGCTCGTGTGATGGCAATACGCGAGGCATAGTCGTTAGCCACGGCTATGCACCTGTTGCCTGAGGAAGACAAGGAGAAAGTGCCAAGTAGAAATGAGCCAATATGAAAGAATGGTTCTGATGGAATATCAAGTGGGTAAGGCGTCTGGCGGGAAGCGTCAATAGTGTTTTGCGGTGCTGAATTTTTCCTGACTAGCCGAAACGTATCTCCTGACTGAGCGTGCAAGCCCTAGCCGAAAGAAGCGTCAACTTATTTGGTCATAAGTGAGTGACACACCAAGGTGACCGGCAGTGGGAAGGTCATGAAGTTGGTGCAGAGCTTCCGAGCGAAGGTTTTTCGGAATTTCAAGCAGCAAGGCCGCTTCTCCGGCTCAAAATTTTGGTGGTATAATACACTATCACAGAGCATGAATTAGCGATGGAACTGATCGGAATATGGTGAATCGAGGCTCTCGACGATAGCAAGTAAGGATGCATCACGGCGCCGCTCGTCACCGATGCATGTCATTTGCGAAAGGAAAAAGACGCAAGGGTTGGTGTCGGTGTCAGGCATAGTGCTCGATTCAGCGACCGAGTAGCGGGACAGGCAGTCTGCATTCTGATGTGGGCGTCCGGACTTCTACGTCACCGTGTAGGTATACTCTTGCATTCGCAGAGCACAGTGCCCAAGCCGGCCAGTAGGATCTTTTAGTGACGTAAGTCAACGTAGTGCATGATGGCCAGTTATTACAGAGAACGTTGTGCCATATAAATATGGGTATAACTTTGAGACTGCCCAAACAAGAGCAAGGACCTTCACGCTCTGTAATGGCATAGTTGCGTTCGGCAGCTGTGAGTAGGCGGCTAGCGTAGGCGATAACTCGGTCGTGTCCCCACTGGCGTTGGGCTAGGACAGCTTCAATCCCGTGAGCACTCGCATCGGTTCGGACTTGTGTCGAAGCGGACGGGTGAAAGCGGGCCAATATAGGTGGAGTCGCGAGAAGGGTGATGAGGTGATAAAAAGCAGTATTTTAGTCGGTACTTCACGCAAAAGTGACGTCTTCTTCAGAAGTTCAGTCAGGGGTCGAGCGCTGGTTGCGAAATCTTTCACGAACCTTCTAAAATAGGAACAAAGTCCTACAAAACTCCGGACATCTTTGACTGACTGGGGTACAGCAAAACTAGTGACTGCACAAATTTTCTAAGGGTCCGGTTGCACACCTGATTCGTCGACAAGGTGACTTAATACTGTAAATTGCCGGCGTCCGAAGTGGCACTTTGACGAGTTTATTTGAAGGTCTGCAGTGCGGAAGATGTCGAGAATAGCTGACCAAACGCTGAAGGTGGGTTTGAAATATTGGGGAATGTGCAAGGGCATCGTCAAAGAAACAAAGACATGTTGACCATTTTAACCCTTGTAGCAGAGAGTCCATCATGCGCTCGAAAGTGGTTGCGGCGTTGCATAGCCAATGGCTTAATCTTGAACTGATCGAGATATAGGCCGTCTGGGGCTACAATGGCATGCCTTCTCTTGGTCTTTTTTGAAGAGAGTAATCTGCCAATAGCCACAACGTAAATCTATTGAACAGAAGTATCGAGCACCGTGGAGACAATCGAGAGCGTCATGGATGCGGGGCAAAGAGTAAACGTCCTTAGTCGTTTTATTCTGATGACGGTAATCGACGCAAAAGCGCCACGTGTCATTTTCATTTTAACGAGCACAACGGGGGATGCCCAAGGGCTCAATGAGGGTTCAACAGTCCCTTTGGCTAGCATCTTGGTGACTTCCTGTTGAATTACCCTAAGCTTGGAGGCAGATACCCGGTATGGTCAGCGATGAATGAGAAGGGAATCACCAGTAATAATGCGATACTTGATAAGTGAAGTCTGGCCGAGTGGATCACTATCAATGTCGAGTATGTTGTGTTATTGAAGCCAGAAGGCGGCATAGCGCGACTGACTTCTTCCGGTTGTAGGTACGGGGCGTTCATGGAGCGTAAGGTCGCATCGAGGAACGTGACATCCTGCGGGTCACAAGGGTGATCGGGACTTACGTCTGCTGCAAAACTGGTGACGTGGTCGTGGATTAAGATTCTTAGCGTGGGGACAGAAATTCCTTGAGGTAGCACTTGCTTATGAAACAGAAAATTTGATAACATGTAAATATGCTCGGTTAGATGTCATGGTTGCGAAGGAGTGTGGGATAGTAATGTCATGCGTTAGGAGAACATCAGGAATCTGCGTCACGATGTAATCACCATCGACCCACTGGAGAGCGCGTTGCCAATTCAACGACTGTTAAAGCTTTGGGTGGTAGCCGGGAAGAAGTCAGTGGTGCAGAGCTGTTCGCGAGTTCAGGGAGAAAATCCAGAGGAAGAGGAAAGTTCTAGGCAGAGTGTACCGGCGACAACATCATCATGCGCTGCTGCTCACGGGTTGGAACGGCTTGAACGATGGGCGGCGGGATCGCACTTGAGTTTAACGTTTGCTTTTTTTATGGTTTTAGTGCTTTTTTGGCAGTTGTTTGTGGTTTGTGCCATATGAGTTTCTGAGTTCAAGCGACTCAGGCTATTTAGATGTCGGTTTCTTCGTCTGGCCAAGGGCCCTTCTCCTTGGCTAGCATCTATACCGGCCAAGGATTGGCCGATTGATTCTTTTCTTTGCAGTGGGGTTATCAACGTCCCCGTGGCTCTGGTACCGACCAATGGAGGTACGATACCTATGAAGAACCCGAAGATGATTCAAAAGGAGCTTCGAAAGCCACAAGAGACTTTCAAAGATCACTGAGGTCCGGCATTTCGGTCGTGGTGGTATTTTGTGCTGCTCTGCCGATCAGGAGTGGTCCGAGAGCTTCTCAATTGTTCCGAATTTGCATTGCAGCCGGTGAGCCCGTTTATTCCAGTGCATCTTGCATGTTCGAAAGGCATAGTCCGCGGTGTAGATACGAGCCTGACCCCTGCAGAAATTCTTGAGTTATTTTCGGTGGCAGGTGCAGGGTCAGTATACAGGTGCACGCGTCTGGTTGACAATAAAAAAAATTGCCCGCAGCTTCCCTCGGGGGGAACACTGAGGAGGATGCGGAGCATATAATTGGTTAACGGGGTGTTAAAGTGCGACTTACTTGGGTCGATGGCTAAATTGGTTAACGTGGTTGTGAAATGGGGTGTTAAATTGCGACTTACTTGGGTCGATGGCTAAATTGGTTAATGTGGTTGTAGGAGGGGGTGTTAAATGAGTGAACACGTACACACGTATGCGAAAGGGCGGCGCTGGTCGAAAGGACATCGATCATTGTTGTTTGTGGATTCGTTGGAATTCATTTCACCGCGACCTTGGACGTCGACGCGCCGTACAAACCAACCGACGAGCGGCAACATAGCGAGCGAGCGCCGACCTTGAGTATATATACAGCGCGACGGCGCATGCACTGTCAGCTGTCGAATGTTCGAGAAGGGGGAGAAGCGCAACGGCGCATGCGCGCGCGTTAGCTGCCGATGTTCTCGAAGCGCGACGGCGCATGCGCGCGCGGCAGCTGTCGAATGTTCGAGAAGCGGTGCGGACGGCGCGGACGGCGCACTACAAGGCGCGAGTATAGATGCTTCCGCATCTAAAAAGCGAATTCCGCATCTGTTAGTAGAGACTGACGCTTGGTGACGCAACTGTCCCCTGCTTTTCTTATTCTATACGCTTCCTTATTTCTCTCGTCGTCCGCTTGTTGTGCCTGTAAATTATTCGTGTGTCGGGAAATTTCGGTTGGCAGGTGCATTCCTTGCAGTGCATCGCTAAGTATGAGTAAGGGGGCCCCTTTATGTGAACTCTCATATTCACGAAGGCGCCCTTCATGCACCGACCCGTCTGACCAACGTATTCCTTTCCACATGTGAAAGAAGGTCCGTATACAACATCCTTTTGCACTCAACGTACCTCCAGCCATGCTTATTGCTGCATCTGTTCGATTCTCCAGTCCTTTCTTGTTGACTAGCCTTTCTACTGCTGGACAAATCTTTGATAATTTGTTTTCAGCTGAAAAAACAACCCGCAATCCATACCTTAATGCAACTCTTTCAACCTATGTGAAATATTTTGCAGATACGGGATCACCACTGTCGCTCTTTTCACCCTCAACTTGTCTCCTCTCTTCGCTGTGCCAATGTTTGAGTTTTTTACTTCCCGACGATTCTTCTCGCAGGCCAAAAGGATACAATCATCTCGGTAACCAGCTCCCCTCAAGCGCTTGGTCTGCGCGGAAACACTCTCATTCAGGAGTGTACGCAGATTCGTGAACATAAGAGTTCGTGAACATGAGAGTTCACTAAAGGGGGCCCCTTATTCACACTTAGCCATGCACTGCAAGGAGTGGACCTGCCAACCGAAATTTTCCGACACACGAATAATGGACAGGCACAACAAGCGGACGACGAGAGAAATAATGGAAGCGTATAGATAAGGAAAGCAGGGGACAGTTGCGTCAGCAAGCGTCAGTTATACTAACAGATGCGGAATTTGCTTTTTTGGACGTCACATAACCCAGTGTTTTTGTCTGTGTTACAATTTTATGCTTTTGCTATTGTTTTTTTTCGTTTTTCTTTGTTTTTCACGTTAGGTCTCTTTTCTTAGTTCTTGGCACGGTTTGTTTCCGGTTATGGGCGCGTGCATGTTTTGTTATATCACGTTGTTGATGATGACAGGGAAGTCGGGAATGACGTACATGCGTGTGGTATTTAATAGTGTTCGCTTCGAAATAAAAATTTTCAGTTGCTAGTAAGCGCTTGTCTGTGTCCTCTCTGAGTGTGTGTATTTTTGTGCGCTTGTCTCATCATGAACCTTACCAACACGCCCAAATGGCAGTCATCCTAGAAACAAATCGCATACAGTAAAGACATCTAAGACACTGCAATTATAAGGTTGTAAAGTTCAAAGTGGCTCACTATTCTTCACACTATGCGTGCATTTAAAAGAAAGATAGCAAAGCTTGCTGCAAGAAACACTATGGTTTTACAGTTTTTGCAAAATTTCTCTTGCCAGTGCCACATTCTACAGAAAGGCAACACTTCGAAACGAAGTCATGTTTCCTGACGAAACGCACTCGCCATGGTGACAAATAGATGGAGTAGTATCTTCTACAGCATAATTTATTGGAATTAAAATTATGAACAATAATTTCTTATTATAGCTAGCAAGAGCCTTTCTACTGTTGTTTATTTGAAGCAATTTGGTCTCAGTGGAGGTCACATATTAATGAGCGCAAAAACACAGTGACTGGTTGTGCAGTAGTTTCCAACTATGCTTATTCATGAAAACCAGTTGCACTTCTTCCTCAAATAAAGGTTGCACATAATTAACACTTTGCCATGAATAATGTTAGGTTTGGTAGGTAGCATACATCCTGATGTTACTCTGTATACCCTCATTTATTTTGCAATAATTTCACTTCGACATGACTAGCCTAAAGCAACACTCTTCTTCTTAAAATGGAACTTCGTACATCACCTTTGAGTAAGCCACCGATGCTGAATAAGCAACTCTTATGGGATGCGTGGCTCACCACGTGGCCAGCAGTGCACAGTTCGTTAGGGCACTTCTATTTGCTACCTGCAGTACGCAGCGAAAAACTTAGGCATTCAAACAAAAAAAGCAAGTATGGCAGCAGCTTTTCGTCCTTTGTAGATAGGGGGAGGGGTCGTTCAGCATTGTTCTTCATAAGCTACCCACACATGCATTGACTGTTTTAGTTTGGTGCATAAACAGTATAAAAGGTGAAAATGGTTAGAGGAGACAAGCGGCCGCATTTTTATAATCCTCCAAAGAAGAAGAAAGAAAACACTCACTTGGGATTTTACAGTGTATATTCTGTGCCATCTATAAAAAAGTATGCAAAGTGCTGAATTTCACTAAAACTTGCACAAATAAGACAATGCAAAATGACAACCTATTGCACTCGCTTCGCTGTCCAGCTGGTGCTTCCGAAATTTCCTGAAATTAGACAGGCAGCAAAGTGGCCTGGCCAAATTTAAGCATACTCAATTCAACAAGCACCGCTGGCTTCACCTCCAAGTGACGGCACCAAATGAAGTCATTTAATAGTGCATTCTCTAATGCTAAGTACCTAAGCGTTTGAATAAAAAGCAAATACATTTCAGTCTCATGTCCGATTTGAATTGTTAATTCTTCCGCGTGTCAACTCTTCTCTGATGCTGGGTATCAAGATAAAGGCAAAATATTTTTAAAAGTTTAGTATACATTGTGTTTACCAGCAACAGTCATACTACACATCACAGTAAGTAGTGCTAGTGATATCAATGCAAAAATTCAGAGCAATGACAACGGCATATCTCAGAGACCTTCAAAGTCTTTAATTGAGCTACAGTTAACGGCTGCAGCCGCTAAATGAACTTCAAACCCCTTCTTTCAGAAATCGAGTGAGCAGCTTTTCTTCAAAAACTAGCGGGCGCAAGGTGAGACATTGACGAAAGTAGATATAGCCCCGGTAACGGGGACTATACCGCTCGAAGTTGATGTGCCGCCACTTTGCCAAACCGAATACAGCGAAGGCAGCTTCTTCGTCCTTTTCGCCCTATGAGCTTGGGAAGCGCCCGTGCGAAGGCGCTGTGTATTCCTCGGGGTTGCTCTAATCAGGCAATCTCTTCCTTATGGTGTTTCCGTTTTGTTCTTTTTTATACATTTTTTCTGATAGCCAAATAGCGAGGGCCGCGATGCGCCACAGCGATGGTCACTGGTGCCCAACTGAGACGAGAGAAAATCGCTAATGGTCACTGCGAAAATAGCGAGAGCCAAAGGACAATAAGCTGGACGTAACCTAAGCAACTACAGCCGTCACAAGACCTGCAAACGGTAAAATAAACGCTGCCGGCAGAATATGCCCCACTAATATTCATAAGTGCATTATTGCAGTCAGACACAGCCAAAGCTGTCACACCCCTGCTAAACAAATGGCGTGTTCCGTGTAGATATACACGGAACACGCCAACTGAGCTTCGGTCTTGTCACCTGATGACGCAACTGCAACCAAAAGGATGGAATGCACAGTTTTGTCGGTTACTCACCCCGGACGTAGAGAAAGTTTCGTCAACTATAACGCAATGCGTACTGTACCACGACACGTGACAGCAGCTATCAAGCCCACAACACTAAACCCCTGGTAACCAACTTCGCGGTCAGGGCATGCGACACCGTCGCACCGAATTCTACGCTGTAGCCGTGCGTGCGAAAAAAAGCCGCTTTATAGCAACCCCTGTGTGACTTCAAGCAGTGTAAACATTCAAGGCATGAGCATTGTGACGGCAGTCGAACAGGCCAAGGCAGGGAAATTTCATGAGAGCCGTAAGATAGGACTGACTGATAGCAAAATCTACAAAATTTCCTCGTTGGTCAGCTTGGCGGGAAAGCTGTGACACAATCGTGAATCAAAGCAGTGAAGTTCACGACACCTTGCGCGAACTTCTGGTGGCATATTGTTAGACTTCACGCAACCACAGGTTAGCCGATCAGGAGAGGACAACGAATACACGTCTTGGCGTCGCAAATCGCCGTTGAACATGGTCGTTTCTAACGAGTCCTCGACCACGACGCTCGGCCGTGACAAGCGTCCATGTGGCTGGTGAGTGCCGCGCATGCGCAACCTTGCCTGCTCCGCATCATGGAGAAAGGAACTTTTTTTTCCTCCGTGCGCCCCGTACATACATCACGTGACCACGGCGGAGAAAGTTATCGCGAGCCGGCCCGCCGGCCGATGCACGGCCGCCTGCAAAGGCGCGCGCTGCTGTGCAGAGTTTTTTGTAGAAAACAATAGAAATCATGCTTTGCGGTGTGGTATAAGCTTGCTGTATTCGCTACACCTCCACTGGGTACAATGACTGTGTACTTGAGAACAAGACAGTTCGTAGAAATGCTGAGTATGTCGTGGTTTAAATTTCGCAGCAAGAACATTAAAGTACACCATAAAAATATACATACGCGCTGTTTGACTGACGAAATGAACTTACACATTTAGTTTTGCAAAGCACGTATACGCTAGTTTCTTGACTGCAATCCCGACCACTTTTTATTGTTGAAGCGAATTAATAAAAAGAAAAAAAACTTGCTAACCGAGGATAACAGAAAGAAAAGATTGTGCACCAGCTCTGTTAATTTCAAGGCACTTGGTTTTTTATTTGTTGATGTACGCGCAATCTGACAACCCTGCAATGCTTGATGATAGGACATATGAATTTCACATCAGAGAGATCGCAATAATTCAAAACTTTCCGCAAGCTCATAATAACGTGTGGAACCCACCATTTATATCGATACTAGCTTCAACGACATATCAGTGAGATAATGAGATGGCACAACGAATGTTTATATGCTCTCTATGGCCAAAACAACCCGCTTACAACAATGCCCACGTGGCCGCGTTATCAGTTATATCAAACAAGTGAGGCTTCTGTGTGTTCGTGCCAAAAAAGAGGGAGGGGGGTATTGTGCGTGGCGTGTATTTTTCAAAAGAAAGAAGAAAACGAGAATGTTTGCGCCCAACATTTCTCTAACATTATGAAGATCCGTGTGGTAGTGGTCTCTAGAATTATTACTATCTGCCATATAAAGCGATGATGAATGAAATTATGAAAAATTAATGAAAATGCGGATTTTCTTTTGGAAGGCGCAGATGTTCCGCTAAACAAAGTTCCCATACTTTGAGTAATTTGGTTGTATTTTTAGTAGATTATTATCGCGCGGCGGCAGCACATGACCCTTGCCGTCACATTCTCTGAGGCACACGGAGGGTGCAGGTGTTCAGACCCTTCTCTCCCTTTTTCCACAGCTCCTTTCATCCGTCCTGACACAAAAGTGCTGATGCTTTAGCTCCAAGCCGGAAGCATTACTCGCTGGCAATGCCATCGTAGTGGGGTCATTTCATGCCAGACGTTCCAGCTACTTTGGCGACCACCTTAAATCAATCCGAAGAAACATCCTGCTGATTTACTGAATTGAAAGCAGCGAGTCACTAGAATTTTCAGGAAAGAAAAACTTGTGGTACGTGAGTGTTTTCCACATTGATCCAAATTTTGTATGGCTGTTGTTCGTGAAAAGCAAATAATTCTTTTGAAGGGTAACTTCCTCTTTCAATACCAAATA
>WOVY01008550.1:0-19378 GCA_013436015.1 Rhipicephalus annulatus | reverse complement strand
TAAATTTGGTCTTTTTTTCTTTGATAAAAACGTTCATAATCGTTTTATTGTGACAACGCAAGAAAATGTATATTTTAGCAGCTGTTTTCTTTGCAATTGAAATAGTTACTTATACTGTTTTTCCTAATTGCAGGACGCAGGGATTTATATTTGTAGGGTGTAGGAATGTACAATGTAGTTTATAGGAATATTGGAAATATTACTCGAAATCCCCTGCAAGACCGTTTATTTCTTGAATCTCTCTCCTGCTTGCACTGCATGGTCACCTGCTCGCTAACTTGCGCATTTGAATTGACCTACATGCACCTATATTGGCGAATTACGTTTTTATTTTTCTTCAGGTAAAAAGACCAATGATCCCCTTATATTTACGGATGGTCAGACATGTGACCTATTCAACAAGCCAAGAGTTTCACCTAAAGATGGTATGTATACCAAGCATACTAACTCGAAGTACCAAACCAATCTCTGATTCCCGATGCCTTCGAATAGAGCATATTTAAATTTCCAATATTTATATTTAGAGAGAAAGAGAGATAAAGATGCAAGGAAAGGCAGGGAGGTTAACCAGACGCACATCCGGTTTGCTACCCTGCACTGGAGAAGGGATAAAGGGGAGAAAAAGAGGTTGATGAAAGATGAGAAGGTACACACAATCGCGAGCACACTCGGGAGCACACACAGTCTACAGGCGGTCGCTCAAGTTTGTGGACTTCAGGTAAAGTAGCAGTGCTTTAGTTGCTTTCTGCGCAACTGAGGCAGATGCCCAAGGTCCTAGTATCTTCTGCACACAAAATGGTCCGGGGTCAAGTCGATTCAAAACCATCCGGAGCTGGCATCGCTGTGTGTCGTAGCAAGCGCAGCTGCACAGGACGTGTTCGATGGTCTCTTCAGCTCCGCAGTAGTCGCATGTAGGAGTGTCTGCCATACCAATGCGAAAGGAGTACACCTTTGTAAATGCAACACCCAACCAAAGGCGGCATAACAGTGTCGCATCGGAGCGGGAAAGTTGTGATGGTAGCTTTAGCTTGAGCGAAGGATCCAGTTCATAAAATTGACACCTTTGGAAGCTGGTAGACGACCAGAACGTGCGTGTGAGATCTCGAGCCAGCAGGTAAAGTTGTCTTGCTGCATCATTCCTTGACAGAGGAATCGGAACTACACTGGTTTCTTCATGGGCTGAGCGGGCTGCATCATCGGCTAATTGATTTCCGGTAATAACGATATGTCCAGGCAGCCATTGATACATAATATCATGCCCTCGTGCTAGAGCTTCATGATGGCAATGTCTTATTTCTTGTACCAGTTGGTCATGACTCCTCCTACGCATGGCAGACTGCAAACTCTGAAGCACTGCCTTCGAATCACAGAATATGACCCATTTTCCTGGAGGTTCTTAAACGAGATATTGTAAAGCAGCCCTTATAGCAGCAAGCTCTGATGCCGTAGATGTAGTCATATGCGACAACTTAAACTTGGTTGTCATTTCTGCAGCCGGAATTACAGCAGCACCTGATGAGCTGCTGGATGAGACGGACACATCAGTGTATATCTGCGTTCGGTCTAAGTACAACTCATGTAATAATACCAGTGTTGCTTGCTTCAATACTACTCTCGAGTGACTGCTTTTCTTTTTGATTCCCGGAATTTCTAGACGTACTTGCGGCTGGTCGAGGCACCACAAAGGACATGCCGTTCTCGCAGCTGGCGTATATCCTGATGGAATGATGTTTAGGTGCTTGGCAATGACGTCTGAAAACGTAGCACGTGGTCTTCCGGAAGGTAGAAGGGTCAAATGGTGGTCGGGGACACGGCTAGCATGTCGAATGTGCGCTCTGTGGCAATCCACAACTATATATGTCCTGACCGGATGGTCTTTGGCAAGCATGATTGTGGCATAAGTAGAAGCGTATCGGGGCAGTCCTAGGCAGATACGCAGTGCCTGACCCTGCAAACTCTCCAATGAATGAGTATTCGATTTGCAAGTGTTAGTCAGTACCGGCAAGCTGTAGCGCAATAGACCCAGAAATAGGGCCCTGTACAGCTGTAGCATGGAGGCCACAGAAGTTCCTCATGCTTTACCGCACAAGAATTTTATGATATGCACAATAGATAGCAGTCTCTTCTTCAAGTACGTACAATGTGGGTTCCACGAAAGACTTCTGTCGATTATTATGCCCAGGAAACGATGCGTCCGTGCATAATTGACACTCTGCCCATTGATGTAAACAGGGTATGGCGTCATTGGTTCGCGTGTAAACGCCATCAACGCGCACTTCACAGTTGATATATTTAGGCCTTGTTTCTGAAGGTAGGCTGTTGTGAGGGTTGCTGCCCGTTGTATTCGTGCACGCACCTGAGGGCGAGTAACTGCAGCACTCCACAGGCAAATATCATCGGCGTATATGGATAGGCACACCGACTTTGGCAGAACCTTCACCAGACCAATGAGGGCCACATTGAACAATGTGGGGCTTAAAACACCTCCCTGAGGTACTCCGCAGTAGGTGTAATGTTGGGCAGTTGTACCCTCATATGTTTGTACAAAGAAACTCCTGCCAGTTATATAATCTTTTATCCATTGAAACATTCGTCCACCAATGCCCATTGCTGCGAGAGAAGTGAGGATGGCATCGTGAGCTACATTATCATATGCACCCTTCACGTCAAGAAAGAGTGCCACTGATATGCGCTTGCGACTTTTTTCTTGTTGAACAAATGTCGATAAGTCAAGGACACAGTCAATGGAGAAGTGGCCCCGACGAAAGCCTGCCATGCAAGAAGGGTATTTGGTGTATCGTTCCAAGTACCACTCGAGACGAAATAGAACCATTCTTTCCATCCCTTTTCCGAGGCAGCTTGCGAGGGCAATAGGGCGATACGCTGTCAAGTCCAATGGTGATTTTCACGATTTCAAAAGTGGTATTAATCGACTTATTTTCCATTCTCGGCGAACGCTGCCGCTGAGCCAGGAGTTGTTGAAGCATGTTAAAAGTTCTTTTCTGGCTTTTTGTCCAAGGTGTCCCAACGCACTATAAGTAATACCATCAGGACCTGGCGATGACATGCGCTTAGAAGCGACTAACGCACCTTCCAGTTCTTCCATGGTGAACGAAATGTCCATTTCTGGTAATCGCGTCTCAGGAACGATCACGGCGCTGATGCTCTCGTTCATAATATTCCCGGCAACTCTCGTGCAAAATTCTTCAGCCACCTCGAGTTCTGTTTTTCCATGATGGAGTGCCAAAGCTTTAAAGGGGTGCCGTTGTTGTGGAGAGGAGCGAAGACCACGAGCTGTTCTCCAGATATACGACAGCGGTTTATGAGGGCCTAGAGATTCGCAGAATGCTTTCCAGCGTTCGCTCTCCAGTTTGTAAATGCGTCGTTGAATCTTTTTCTGGAGCCGCCTTGCTTCACTCAGATCGTAAATTGATCTTGTGCGTCTGTATCGTCGTTCAGCACGCCTTCGTATAGCTCGTAATTTTTCCAGTTCAATGTCATACTGTGTTACTTTAGACAAAAACGGTAGTTTACAATTGGAAGCTTGCATAGCTTCCGCTATGGTATTTTCCAGGCTGCAGGCGAGGCTTTCTTGGCAAGCGTTCTCAACACGCGATGCAAACATCGACCAGTCAGTGCCAATTGCAACACCGGAAGAGAAATTTTTTATGATACCATCGATCGTCACGTAGGTGGGTATGTGATCACTCCCATGAGTCTCAATATCGCAAAACCATTTAACTTTGTGAGAGAAGCACCGTGACACCAATTTCAGGTCAAGGCAACTGCCATACGTGAGACCCCGCAGATATGTGGGGGTACCATCGTTCATGATGGAAAGGTCGTAATCGGAAGCGAATGTAACAATGTTTCAGCCCCTGGCATTCATCCTAGTGCTCCCCCAAAGCATGTGATGGGCGTTGAAGTCACCGGTGATGATCCAAGGCCCATCGGTTCTCATAAGGATGTCTTTTATTCTGTCGCAGTCAAATCGCAATGACGGAGATATATATCCACCAATAAGCGTGAACGAAACTTCATTCTTCTTCAGAGGAAGACACACGTTCTGATTGTCGTCATTTGAACCTATTGGGTGCGAAAGATAAGTCAAGTCTGTGCGAATGTAAACAATAACTTTGCTTCGTTCTTCGCAAGCGGCTGAACAAAATGCTTCATAACCGGACAATCTATAAGGCGTTGATACGTTTGGTTTACATATGACAAGTATAGGGAATTGATTGGCCCGGACAAATTGACGAAAGTCCGAGATACGGGACTTCATGCCTCTGGCATTCCACTGAAAAATCGACGCACTTTTAACTTCAGTGCGGAAGATGAGATTTTGTTGAGCCATTGTGCTTATACGAAGTTAGCAAGAACTGGATTAAGTGCATCCAGTATTTGCAGTGCACTCTTAGCAGACGGAGGATTGTGTGACTGCAATTGTCCCGGTTCGAGATCTTTCCAAGGCACGCTACTGAGCAGCATACAATCCAATATTTATATTTAACTATGTAGAGTGCGAACAGGGCTTGTCAAACATGCGATTTCTGTTACTGACATGAGCATCAATTGACACTCTTTACTATCTTTTGTACCTCTTCTTCGTGAAGCGCTGTTGCGAATTTGTTGTTATCTCTGATAAAATCTACAAATGATATATATATATATATATTCACTGGGAAAGTTCAGTGGGTCTGGTACGTATAAAAAAAGAAGCTGGTACACATAGGAGAAAGCAAGCAGCTTTATTTTCGATGTACGTTTCGGCCGTGGTACGGCCTTCGTCAGACAATTCGTGATGAAGGCCATGCCACGGCCGAAGCGTAAATCGATAAAGGAACTGCTTGCCTTCTCGTACGTGTACCAGCTTCTTATATATATATATATATATATATATATATATATATATATATATATATATATTGTTAGCACATTGATATCATTTCTTTATTCTCACTTGTACATACCCACCTGCGCCTTTCAGAATTGTGAAGGTGGGCCGAGATCCCGACGCGCTGCCTGCTCTTCGTGCATTGTCACCAGCCATCAGCGCTAACTACCTATATGTCCCTGGGTCTCCGCGAGGATGATGTTGAGCATTGGCTCGACATTTACAACCATTTGGGTTCAATCAATCGGTTAGCCAAAGCGGTGAAATTAAGCTACCTCCCCTTTCAACTGAGCAGCCTGGCCAAAACGTCGTATTTTAATCACGAAGCTGACTTTGTCGATTGGTTGAGGTTCGCCACCATGATGCAACAAATCTTCTGATGCTCATTGGATTATTTTGAAACCGTCAAACAGAAGCTGACACTGCGTCTTCAATTTGCACATGAGACTTACAAATCGTATATTGAGGATGTTTTGGTCCTTTATCGCCGTGTGAAGAGCGACATGGTGGAGGCTGCATGAGCGCGTTCACCACATCCCTAACGGAGTCAGCCCAATTAAATTTATTGTCTGGGCTGTTAGCAATCCAACAACAGTCGAAGAGACCATTTTGACAAGTCGACGCTTTTACCAGTTGCAGTCCCCCCCCCCGCCTTCAGCAAGACAGCGATCCTCGCCTTACACCTCCCTCTGATTTAAAAAAAAACCTTATCCGCATCGTAGTGCGTGAAGAACTTCTAGACCTGGAACAGCAGCAGTTCCCTGTCACCTTCACTCCATCGCCCACGTTCTACCTGCGGCATCTTGTGAAGCAGAACTTGATGGTAATCACAACGCCACCAGCACAGGTCACTCTGCCAGCACGCCCGATGCCCACATACTCTTATGCCCACATACTCGCAGTGCTCTGTCTTCTCAGTCTATTCTTTCCTGTGTTCGTTTTTTCGCCTCGCGCTACATAAATTTCTTTCAAACGTTTCACCAACAAGCCTACATCGCCACTCTTATGTGGCATCCATGACGACACCGAAAGCATTGTTTGCTCAAACTGTGATGCTCACATATGCGGATGTTGTGGTGATTCCTCCTTCTATCGTAACATCTGGGCCTACAGACATGGTTTGAGGCCATTTGGCTGCTATACGCGGTGGAATGCCTACATAGCTTGTTTCCTCAGAGGCGTCTATTCCATACGGTGTGTTTTATTGTGGTATCCGAGGCCACGTTTTTTCGTTACTGCCTTCGCCGCCAGAAGGAGAAACGACGAGACTATGTTGAGTGTATGAGGGAGACCGGGTTCGAAGACCCGATCTTTATGCTCGAAACACCTATCTATTCATGCTGTACTGGTCTGTCTTGTTCAGTGCTCTCACGTCAACGTCACAACTACCGTTCCTCCAAATGACGCTCTCCATCGCGTTACTACCACTCCACGTCAACGCTTCGCTCATCATCTGTCGCCATGTTCCGAATCAATCAGAAAACTCGGGGTTGCAGTTTTTTGAGAAAAAAATGCGTCCCATCGATCATCGATAATACATCCTGTTCGGCCGACCAATATGGTGGCTGTGACTTTTCAAGGTATTCCTGCGCAAGCTTTTGTTGACACCTGTGCAGCGACCTTTGCGTAGTTACTCGTGCTCGCGGCTTCGTAAAAACAGAACACCTTAAGCAGGAACTGTGTTTCGCGGCGTAAATAACGTACTGGTTCAACCCGATGCACAGTGTACGGCTAGCATTTACATCGACGGCATACGTCACCACATCGACATTATTGTGTTGCCCACGTGCATTCATTAACTTATCCTCGGTTCCGACTTTCGACATTATGCTCCCGCTGTTATATTCTTTTAGGAAAGCGTCCTTCACTTAACGGATTCAATGAATGCGCCCATTCTGGTCTCATCAGTCATCACCCTTCATCTCAAGATTGGTCACTGTTGAAGACTGTTCTGCGTCCTGGCCATTAACACGTGTTAGCAGTCTCACTTACCCAAGTAGCCGATGATGATGCACTAGTTGCGACTTCTTTTAGCTGCACTTCATGGGGAAGTCTCGTCGCCTCCTTCCTCCTCCGGTTTTCCCGTGGCAGTGCTCTTCTGTCAGTTTGAAACACAACTGCATAATTCATGCTGTTTCCTTAAGGAATGACACGTACGACAAGCGACACCTCTTCATTGTCTTCGATCGTCGCACTCGACCCGTCTTCGTCACCAGTACCAGCTTCAGGTTCAAGTTCTTTTATATGCAAATGCATTTCTTAGTCGGGCTATGTCAGGCATCCGTCGGGACTTGTCTACCGCCCTCTCCCATAGCAACAGCTGTGGGTGCGCGCGTCCCTAGCAACTGGAGCCTCCACCATGTGACGCTTCGGCGTCGGCAACTCTCAGCAGCTGCTGCTGCCTAGTGCGCTTATCCTCGCCCGTGGCAACCGGAGCTTCCACCTCCTTGACTTGAACGTGACTTGCCACCGCCTTAATGGAATGCGTTTTAAACGCATTTGTAGCGTCTTTAACCGTGCACGCTAGCTGCTAGAGCTGGAAACGCATTCCGCGTTTCTTGCGCCAAAAAAAAAACCCACGTGCGGCAAAAAGTGCTATTAACTGCATGGTGTAAGAAAAAAAAGAAAACATTATTTCTCTAACGTGGGTTTTCCCGTGCGAAATTCGGTTATGGAAGTTGCGCAATGTAATCGAATTTCCTCACGATTCCCTCCAGGGAGGTGCGCGCATTCTTTCTTTTTCGCGTGGTCGATGGTTTAGACATTACACCTCAATAGCCCGCAGCCCTACTGGCCTTTTTAGCTAAGCGCAAAGCCTGCTTCGACAGCTGTGCCGCAACACTGAGCCAGACTTTTGTGGCTCTACACCGCAATAAAACCGACGGTTCTCGCGTGAAACGCCATCGGCCTTATCGTCTTTTTCAGCCAGCAAGAAATGTTGTTGAAAAAGAGGTGAAGGTGATGCTTTCGAGAAATATACTACTGCCACCGTCGTGTTTCTAGGCATCTCCGGTCGTTTTATAGTTGAAAAAAAAGGAAGGCCCTGTTCTTTTTGGCGTTGACTACCAAGCGTTAAATAAGAACACGCACAAGGACGTCTGTCCTATGCCTCAAACTCAAAGCGCTTTACACACTCCGAAGAACGAAACAATTTTCGAACCTTGGCGTGCATTCAGGCTGCCACAAAATCTGCATGAACGGGGCTGACAAAGAAAAAAACTGTCTTTGCTATGCCGGACGGCCTTTCTGAATCCAGTGTAATGCCATTCAGCTTGTTCATGATGATTGGTGTTATTAGTGGCCTAAAGTAGAAGACCTGCCTCTGTTACTTAGATGGCATGGCTGTTTTTTTCATATATCTTTACACAACCTCTTGAATGATTAGACAAGGTACTTCAATGTTTTCCAAGGCTGGCCTTCAAGTAAATATAAAAAAGTACATTTGCCAGAAAAAGTATCAAAGTCTTCGGTCATGTCGTTTTGAAACAAGGAATTTAACCAGACTTTTACAAGATCGCAGCTGTGCTACAGTTCCCTCTACCATCCACCCAAAAGACGGTGGGAAGTTTTCTGGGTCTCGCGTGCTACTTTTGTCGCTTTATACGTGACTTGGCTACCATAGCGGCTCCACTGAATAAGTTATGTGCCACTGGCGCTCATTTTTGATAGTCGGACAACTGCGAGTCTGCGTTTAAAATTCTGAAAGAATGCCTGACTTTTGTAGTGCTGCGTCACTGGCGAGAGAGCACCCACTATATACCCCACGCTGACGCAGCGCGCAAGGCATTAGAGCAGTCCTTCTAGAGCATGATCCTGCCTCTAAAGAAAACGTCGTGGCCTACACTATCCGGACTCTGTCAACAGCTGAGCAGAAGCGCACTATCACGGAGCAGAAGTGCATGGCTGTCGTCTGACCGATAGAGAATTTCCGCCTCTTCTTCTACGGTCAGGACTTTACCATCGTCACTAATCATGACACACTTTGATGTCTTTCATGAAAGAATAATACGTCAGGACATCTAGGGTGCTGCATGCTGTGCTTGCAAGAGTGCGGCTTTACCAGGACGTACAAGTCTGGCAAATATTATTGTGATGCCGACGTGCTGTGCCGAATTCCACTTTCACTCACTCTTTACAACACGCCCTCCGCATTGCCTTTGAATGACTCTGAAGCCCAGCCTGTCTCACAATACGTACCACTCACCTCGTTGGACCCAATTCCACTGTCTTCGAGCTCTTACTTGCTTTCACTGCAGCTGGCGGATTCCTACTGTCGGGCTTTTATTGCTCGCCTTCGTGGTGCCACTAAACCACCCAGCAGATACTTCCGATGCCAGCTTCGATAATTTCGCCTCGACGATGGAGTGCTCTATTGCTATATTTACCATCCCACCAGTAACAAGAGGGTGCCAGTTCTTCTCCGCTGTTTTCGTCTTCAAGTTTCGGAAGTGTTTCCGATGGTATTGCTGCTGTTCGTCTAGGCTTCAACAAGACCTGTGAAAGCATCAAGACCCGCTGCTTCTGACCTGGCTTATTCACAATGGTAGCCAAAAACGTTGCCTCGTGTGCATCGTGTCAGCACCGTAAGCGATCCCAATCCGCACCCGCTGGTTTTCTTCAGCCTCTTCTCTGTCCGGTCACAACTTTCAAATTTGTCAGATTAGGCGTGTATGGTCCTTTGCCACCGAAGTCTTCCGGTCACCGTTCGATTGCCACTGCAGTCCATTTACCAAAATGTGCTGAGAATGCGCCTGCTACTACTATACGGAAATTTCTGACCTTTTTTCACTCCATAGGCTTGCGCCAAGGAGCCCGTAACGTTATCTTGAGCGACCATGGCAACGATTTCGTTTCCAAGGTCCTTTAAGAAACCCTGCGGGCGTGTATTGCAACGCATAAAATCATTTCTACATACCATTCAGAAACAAACGGCATCACTGAGCGCTTCCCCCTAACACTCTCTGACATGATATCGATGTACAGCCATGGCCAGGTCTGTGTAGAGCACGCGAACAGCCGGTTTTACAGCAAAACTGTCATGAGATCACAAATCGAGTCACACGCAGTTTTCCGCGGCCACCACCGCCAGTGTCTGTAACCACATCCCGCGAAATTAGAAATCAATCCTAGCACCAACGACACAGGGTGCCAGCCCAGTATTCTGCCACTAAGCCGTGCCGCTGCTTATGACTCGTTGGCACACTTGCCTTACGCAGGCTTGAGGTCGGTAAAGCAATCGCGTTAATATGACACGACTTATTAATCATTTTGAAACAGCGAAAGAACTACCAGTCATCGCACAATGCGAATAGCATAACGAGTAAGCCGTCCAATGCCCCAACTCATTACAAAAGCTTGTTCTTGTTTCCCTATTAACTGTGGCACATATGCACTTAGCCATAATTCCTCATCGTGGACAGCCACTGCAAGAACAATTGGCTCGAAATTGCTTGCAAGTGTTTAGCGGATACCACGCTTCTCAGAAAAAAAATGTCGAAACTTAGCATGGCAAATGCTTGTCTACTACCCCAAAAAAATTATCATTATTACCCGAGTGGTTACCAAGCAAGTGTGCTTGCAGAAGTTGCCCAATCAGTGTTTTGAAAAGGCTCGAAAGGCCACTCTCCTAGCTTTCGCTGTGACTGTGCTGCGGCTTCCGCACAGGCCTCGCGTTTCTTTTTGCTTTTCGGGGGCGAAGCATTGGGGCAGTATCAGGCTCTGGCGTGGTCAGCCTGACAACTAGGCAGTGCATGCTCCTGATACGCCACTTCAGAGCCTGAAACTGCCTCAAGGTTTCGACTCGCAGAGCGAAAACCGGCTTCTTGAGCATTCTACACAGACGTCGTTGTGGCTGCACTTATGTCCTGACCTCAACAATTGGGATGAAATTTTGGTGTTTGTCACCTTCAACTACAATACTGAGATGCAACTATCAACTGGCTACAGTGTCATTTTGCTCATATATAAATGATCTGCCGGAAGAGGCAGATCATCCGGCACAATTTTTTTGCTTCTGCTCTGAGCTGACTTTGCTCCCAGAAGAGTTTACAGCTCAAGCCACGGACTGCCGCGAAGTAACTTGCAGAAACACGGTAGCTACCCAACAGCAGCGACAACTTCGCTGTGATAGCAAACCACGTGACGTGGCCTTCAATCCCGGTAACAAGGTTTTACTGTGAACTCCGGTTTGCACATGAATGCCTTGCAAGAAATTTCTTCACAGGTATGTTCACTCATAACGCGTTGTATGACAGACATCCCAGTGAACCATCTCGTCTACCCACTTCAGTCTGTCACAGAGAACTGTCTACACACCAAGAAAATTTTTCACGTCTCGCACATGAAGCCCTTTGTTACTCAATCAGCCGATCTCTGAGGGGCGGCCAGCTTGGCTGCTTCGAGGAGGGGGAAATTAGTGTAAGCACATTTCAAGCACTTCATCGTTCTCACATGAACATACCCATCATCATCATTCTTTCTCGTTAAGTGCGGAGCGGAGACAGACACCGTGGAATGAATGGTTCTGTTGGCCTTGGCTGGTCAAGTCTACCGGCTCCTTTCGATAGCCTGATGGCGAGACTGGGCCAGACGGGAAATGTATTCTTCGCTAAAAGACTGACATGAATTCCCATGGCTGCTGAAGAAGGAGACATCGAGAAAGGTAGTCGGGGTGCGTCCGTACACGAGGTAAAACGGTGAGTAGCAAGTTGTTCGCTGAACGGCAGTGTTGTAAGCGAATGTCAGGAATGGTAAAAGAGTATCCCAGTTTTTGTCGTCGGGTTGGACGTAAACGGCTATCATGTCTGCAAGGGTTCGGTGAAATCTTTCTGTGAGACCATTTTTCTGAGGGTGGTAGCTTGAAGCTGTCTTGTGAGTAGTTCCAGAAGCGCGCAGTACTTCATTTACCATTTGTGACAAGAACACTTTACCGCGATCACTAAGATGTACACGAGTAGCCCCATGACGCAGGATTATGGCGTGAAGAATAAAGTCTGCAACTTCCACAGGCGAGCCTGTAATAACAGAGGAAGTCTCAGCGTAGCGTGTCAAGTGGTCAACGGCGGTCACTATCCATCGTTTTCCAGCAGATGTGACGGGGAGAGGCCCGTAAAGGTCAACACCTACAACCTCGAAAGGCATTGAAGGGCACGGAAGTGGCTGTAGTGGTCCAGCAGATGCAGACGTGGGGAGTTTACGACGCTGGCATGGGTAGCAGGAACCGACCTACCGAGCTACACTGGAAGAAAGGCCAGGCCAGTAATAACGACATCGAATGCCGTCAGGAGTTTTTTAAAACCAAGAAGACCAGCAGTCAAGTCGTCGTGGAAGGCTTCGAGCACCTGAAGTCGAAGAGAGCGTGGCAGTACAGGAACCCAGCGCTGACCGTCAGGGTGGTAGACGTGGCGGTAGAGAACCCCATTGTCCAGCTTAAAGTGCAGGAGTTGACGACAGAGTCGCGCGTTTGGTGGATGAGAAACTCCCGAAAGGTGGTCCATCATGCGTGTGCAGTATGAATTGGACCACTGGTGGGAGATAAATGTTGGCTCGTCGTCCGAAAAGGGTTGCGTTATTGATGCGACCGTATGAACTTTGGTAGATGTGGTGGTTGAGTTCTCACCAACGCTCATATGGGTAGTAGGAAGCGGGCAACGAGATAAAGCATCGGCGTCTTGATGTTTTCTGCCTGACTTGTAAGTTATGTCAAAGTCGTACTCCTGCAAGCGTAGTATCCACCAACCCAAGCGTCCGGACAAGTTCTTCATTGTAGAAAGCCAGCATAAAGCATGGTGGTCCGTAACTATTGTGAAGTGACGGCCGTGGAGATAGGGACGGAACTTCTGGACCGACCAAACCACAGCCAAACACTCTTGCTCAGTTATAGTGTAGTTCTTTTCAGCAGGGGTGAAAACGCGACTGGCATATGCAACAACTTTCTCTAGAGAAGACTTGTCGCGTTGTAGAAGAACGGCTCCTATACCAAGGCCGCTAGCGTCGGTATGAAGGATACAGGTTGGGCTTCGTCAAAGTGGTAGAGCAGAGGTTCAGACGTGAGCGCCCGCTTCAACAGCTCGAATGCCGTTTGACATTCTTGAGGCCACAGAAAGGGGACGTTCGAAGCGAGTAGTGGGTGTAATGGAGCAGCAATAGAAGCGAAGTTCTGCATAAACCGGCGAAAATAGGAGGCGAGGCCAAGGAAACTGCGAAGCTCCTTAGGTTTTTCGGGACGCGGAAAGTGAAGGACTGCAAAAATCTTGTCAGGGTCGGGCCGGATGCCATCTTTGCTAACGACATGTCCTAAGACCTTGATAGATTTGCTAGCGAAAAAGCATTTCTTAGTGTTTATTTGAAGCCCGGCGCTGGCAAGGCATGTCATAACTTGATCCAGTCTTTCTAGGTGCTGAGGAAATGTTGACGAAAAGATAATAATGTCGTCCAGGTAGCAAAGGCAACTTTTTCATCTCAGGACACGCAGCACGGTATCTATCATGCGCTCATAAGTCGCGGGTGCGTTGCAGAGCCCGAAAGGCATCACGTTGAGTTCATATAGCCCGTCGGGGGTTGCAAACGCCGTTTTCTCCTTATCGTCTTCATGCATGGGAATCTGTCAGTACCCAGAACGCAAGTCGATGCTTGAAAAAAAATTCTGCGCCTTGTAGGGAATCAAGGGCGTCGTCAATGCGTGGCATAGGGTACACGTTCTTGCGTGTGATCTTATTGAGCGCCCGGTAGTCCACGCAAAAACGCACAGAGCCATCCTTTTTGCGGACCAAAACAATAGGAGACGACCAAGGACTAGATGAGGGACGGATGATTTCCCGTTTAAGCATGTCCGCAACGTTTTCTTCTATAATTTTTCTTTCAGCTAGAGACACGCAGTAGGGTCGGCTGTGTACGATAGATGTCCCAACAGTTTGAATTCGATGTGCTGTAGTATTAGTGCGGCCCAGTTTTGATGAGCAAAAATCGAAAGAATTTGCATGTTTCTGTAATAATGCGAGCAGCTGCTGCCTCTGTGAATATGTCAATTCGCTGCTGATAGTGGTGGTAAAGGCGGAGGAAGAAACATGCTCACGGAGTGAAGGTTCTTTGGATGCGATGGCCTGAGGTGGCGTGACAAATACAGGCTCGAAGTCGGCAACACGGGCCACAGTAGTGCCCTGTGGCAGTAAGATCTTCTTCGGCGTAGAGTTGACAGCGGTGACAAGTGCAGAGCAATTGCAAAAACGAGCGACACCGGACGGAAGAACTATACCTTTACGAACGCAAAGTGGTGACGGTGAGACCAATACATCACCGTGATAGATGTCATTGGACGTAATGCTGACAATTTGCTCTTCTAGTGGCAGCAGTTTGATGTCTTTCACAGCGACCAGAAGAAGTGGCTTCTGATTGTCGTCGTCAAGCATGTAGTCGGTGTCAGCGAGGGAAATGACGCGTTGTCTACAACAAATCGCCGTGGAAGCAGATGATAGAAAATCCCACACTAAAATTAGTTGGTGAGAGCAGCGGGACAGGACAGCAAACTGAACATGATGGCGGATGCCGTCGATGAACACACGCACAGTACAAAACGCGGAAGGGCGAATGACGTTCCCCTGGGCAGAAAATAACGTGGGGCCATCGTAAGACGTCATTACTTTCCTTAAATGTTCACACAAATCAGCACGCATCAGAGACAATGTCGCACCTGTGTCCACCAAAGCATCGACTCGCACTCCTTCCACTTCCACAGAAAGCGTGTTACACGGGCCTGATAGAGGAATTTCAGTTCTAATTCCGAATGCAGTTTTTTCTCCACAAACTGCATCACTTAGTTTCCCGAATGAATATCAGATGAGAATGAGGCGGGCTGAAGTGGAGAAGTGGAACGGCGGAAGGGCGAAGGCGAGCGGCGTCTCGTGTTTCGGCTGTTTCGTGGTGCAGTCGATGCCGGAGGAGATGGAGACCGGTGCGGGGGAGACGAATTACGCCGACCTTGATATGACGCCCCAGTGTACGAATCCCGTTCGCGCACGTCGTTCCGACGCTCATCTTGCTGGCGCTTTCAGCAGAAACGAGATATGTGGCCGCGATAGCCACAGTAGTAGCATACAGGGCGAGACGAGCGCCACTGTGGGGAATAGAAGGCATTCGGGGCACCTGAAGATAGTGCGGTCAGGTGGGCCGGAGGGTCAGGGAGCACGGAATGGTAGTTCACCGGGGGAGCGGCAGCAACTGATGCGTAGGATGGACGCAGCAATGTCGCGTGGGCGTCGCTGGGAGGCACGGCAGCAACTTCAGGGTACGTGGGTATGGGGCGTGAAGCAGGTGGCTGTACGGGCGCATCAGCGATGTAAGTTCTTCCCTGACGATGTCACGCAAGGGCACTCCCGAAGACTGTATAGGACGCGGTGTAGGGGGTGTGAAGCCCATAGAGCGCAATTCTTCATGCATAATGTCCCGGATGAGGTCACGCAGATGGCCATGAGACGTAGAGTGGTGGTCGTCAATGTCCGGTTGGAGGTGAACAGAGTCAAGCGTATCAAGGCGCTGGCATGTCGTCACGATATCAGCGATGGTAGCTGGGTTTTGGACAGCAAGTGCAATAAAGGCAACAGGCCCAATGCCTTTCAATATGTGGCGCACTTTGTCCGATTCCGGCATGGATTGATTGACACGTCGGCACAGTGCGAGGACATCCTCGATGTATGAAGTGTAGGATTCACCAGGATGTTGTCGGCGAGTATCAAGTGTCCTCTTCGCGACGGCGGATCGAATGTCCGAGGTGCCAAAAACGTGTCACAGCTGCTGCTGGAAGGTAGCCCAGTCGGGTAGGCCAATGACGTGGTTAAAATACCTTTGTCTTTGCGACTCCGGTCAGATAAAAAGGGACGTAACGCAGTTTGCTGGCCTCGTCCCACCGATTAGCGACACTTACGCGGTCGTAGTCGTCGAGCCAGTCTTCTACGTCTTCTCCACGAAGACCAGCGAAGAGCGGGGGTTCCCGCTGATGTCCGTGTATGTAAATAAGAGGGGCAGCTTACGTCGGTGCGTGGTTGATGACATCAGCTCCGGTAGGCTCGGTCTGAGACATGCTGCTTGACAGTGGGCGCAATCGGCGGCCTGAACGAAGCTCCAGCGGGTAGAGTGGGCTGCGGGAGGTAAAAGGACCGAAAAGCCACCTCCACCACGTATGAAGTCTTGGTAGTCTGGGTTGCGACACCGTTTAATTGAGGAAAGACCTCGCAAAAGAACGGGCAGAGCCAGTACACAGACGATGACGATGATGATGACCCAGAGTGGCGATGAGGACAAAGAGACAAGCGGATGATGGTGATTGTGATCATGCAGGGATGAGTACGATGTAAGTAACAAATGCCCACAATATGTATATATACAAAAGCAGGGAAGAAACAGGCTCAAGACCAGGCAGTAGGAGATTATGACATCGGCACTAGAAATTCTAAAGAAGAGCTACTAGTAGAATTCGCAGAACACAATAATTTACGCATTTTGAATACCTTCTACCAAAAACAAGGGAACTGTAAGTAGACATGGAAGAGCCTTAACGGTGAAAATGAGAACGAAATAGACTTCATACTGAGTGCACACCCCGGCATCATGCAGAATGTACAAGTACTTGGCAAGCTATGATGCAGTGACCATAGAATAGTATGGTCCCGAATTCGCCTAGGCTTGAAGAAGGAACGACACAAACTGATACGCAAGAAGCAAATCAATGAGCTAGCACTGAGAGGCAAACTACAGGAATTTAGACTCTCGCTTCAGAGCAGATACTTGGCTCTCATCCAGGAAACCAGCCTTAGCACTGACGCAATGAATGATAATCTGACGAGTATCATTGCGGAGTTTGCAGTGGAAGTTGGAGTTACTCTATTGGACAGAACACTGGCAAGCTGTCCCAGGAAACAAAAAATGTCATTAGGAAGCGTCAAAGCATGAAAGCCTCAAATACAACAGACAAAATAGTGTTGGTAGAGCTTTCGAAGTTGATTATTAGGCGAAAGGTATTCAATATAGGAAGGTATAACATGGAGGGAATTGGACACGCTCTGAAGAACGCGTCAAAGCAAAGAAGAGAAAACTTGGGATAGGCAAAAACCATACACATACGCTAAAGGACAAGGAAGGCAAAGTACTACCAATATGGACAGGACAGTAAAATTAGCGGAGTAGTTTTACAGAGATCTGTACAGAAGCCAGCACAACCACGACCTTAATATAAGAACTAGCAGTAACCCAGATGGCACCCCACCAGTAATGATAGAAGAAGTAAGAAAAGCCTTGGAGAGCATGCAAAGAGACAAAGCTGCTGGTGAGGATCAGGTAACATCAGATATGCTGAAAGGTGGAGGACAGATTGTGTTAGAAAAACTAGCGACCCTGTTTACAAGGTGTCTCCTGACGGGAAAAGTACCAGAATCTCGGAGGAATGTTAACATAATTCTAACACATAAGAAAGGAAATGACAAGGACTTGGAGAATTACAGGCTGATCAGTTTGCTCTCCGTAGTATAAAAGCTATTTAAAAAGGTAATTGCTAACATAATTAAGACAACATTAGAATTCAATCAACCAAAGAAACAAGCCGGATTTTGAACAGGCTACTCAACAATTGACCACATTCGTACTATCAATCAGGCATTAGAGAAATGCTTCGAATTTAGTCAACCACTATACAGATCCTTCACAGATTACGAGAAGGCGTTTGATTCAGTAAAAATATCAGCAGTCATGCAGACACTGCGGAATCAGGGCGTCGAGGAAGCACATATGAACATCCTGGAAGAAATCTACAGGGGATCAACTGCTACCATAGTGTTTCACAAAGAAAGCAATGGAATACCAATCAAGAAGGGTGTAAGGCAGGGAGATACAATCTCCTAAATGTTATTTACCACGTGCTTACAGGAGGTTTTCAGAGGCCTAGAATGGGAACAGTTAGGCATAAGAGTTAATGAAGAGTATCTTAATAACCTGCGCTTCGCCGATTACATTGCATTGCTGAGTAACTGAGAGGACAATTGCAACTCATGATGACGGAGTTTGACAAGGGGAACAAAAAGGTGGGTCTTAAAATTAATCTGCAGAAAACGAAAGTAATGTACAACAACCTCGGAAGAGAGCAGCGCTTCGAGATAGGTAATAGTGCTCTTGAAGTTGTAAATAAATATGTCTGTTTAGGACAGGTAATAACCGTGGAGCCAAACCACGAGAATGAAGTAACTAAAAGAATAAGAACGGGGTGGAGCACATTTGCCAAGCACCTTGCTATTTCAATCTTGATATTTCACTATAAAATCTTGATATTTTATGACTAGAAATCTTGACATTTCACTATAAAATCGGCACAACGTTACGAGGTGGAGGTAAATGATACCGTATATGACTTCCGTGTCATAATTATCATGTTTAGATGTGCCATTTACCTTCATCGTCTATCCACGTGAAGTGTTACCAAATGTAGAATTTGTACAGCTAGCGAAACGGCCGCGAGTACGCTATGAGCGTGGTATCTTCTCATGTTTTTTACACGACACGCGTGTCAGGATTATCATGTTTGCACCAATCACATGTTTCGTCATTCATTGACGTCACGTAGCACTAGAGTTGGTATATGTGGAGCTAGCAAAACGCCCGCGAGTGCATCATGAAGGATCCAATATACTCCAATGTAGCGTTGACGTTGCGCGCACACTGGGCACCGCGACCGCTACGTTAGCAAAACGCGATTGGATTGGATTGGATAAACTTTTATTTGGTCCTCCAAAAACACAGATCACTGTGTTGCGGGCAGCTCCCACGTGGGGACTGAGATGCCAAGCTCCTTAGCCGCCTCGCGGGCTTGGTGGACAGCACAGAGTTAATCTGCCAAGGACGAGCAGCGGATTGCCGCCTCCCATCTGGCAGAGGTGATGTGCGATAAATGAGCGAATTCGGTGCACTGCCAGAGCATGAGTTCTAATGAAGCTATTTCCCCACAATGTGGACAAGATTACTTGGGTATAGGTCAGGGTACATGATGTGTAACATTTTCAAAGTAGGGTACATCCGCGTTTTGCAAAAGCCTTAATGTAAGTGCTTGGGCGGGTTAGATTTTTGTGAGGTGGAGGGAAAGTCCTTCTAGACAGGTAGAAATGTTAGTGAGCTCGTTATATGTTGTAAGAATTTCCCGGTTATCCCCTTCACCGGTAGTAGAACGCATCCCCGGGGAGGCGCGGTTGGAGAGTTCTCGCGCCGCCTCGTGTGCTGCTTCGTTGAGATTGGGAGGGGAATCGTTAATTTGTCCAAGGTGAGCTGGAACCAACTGAGAAGATGATGTGTTATGTTCTTGCCTTGCAGTATTTTCAGCGTTTGTTCACAAACCGTCCCCTTGGCGAACGCCCGTAGTGCTGCCATGGAATCACTGTAGACGACTTCAATGTTATACATCTTGAGTGCTAAGGCGATGGCCACTTGTTTCCGCAATTTGATTGGGTCTTT
>WOVY01008548.1:0-11083 GCA_013436015.1 Rhipicephalus annulatus | reverse complement strand
TTGATATAGGAAGACAAATCTATCAAAACGTAGATGGTAATCTGGTATAAAAATTGAAGAATTAGATTATGCGGTATTGTGCTACTATGACCGCGTTCTTTTTGTACATAGTTGACTAGCTTCGCAATTCTGGGTCGGCATGGCTCTAAACCGATTTGCCAGCCATTTACGCCCATCGCCGGTGGTCTTCATTTTTCAGGGACGTCAACGATGACTCCCAAAGGTATGGAGGACTTCTGTTTTGTTCGTACTGTTCGTATATAAGTGGGATGCTTGGAAGCAAATAAATTTATAATATAAGAGAAAAAATTTGCTTCGTATTCGCTGTACTGTGCACAATAATAGTTTCAATATTCTACTTACCAAACTAGGTGCAACTCTAACAAGTATACCATTTATACTTGACTTTACAGCTGGAAACAACCAACGCGTTTGAGCAGATTTTTTCGAATAGGCAAACTGTGTTGATTGTTTTCGCTGTGTATACACAGTATATTCTATTAGAAGCGCATGATGTTTAGGTATCATTTTAGCTGCATCTTCCCCTTATATAAGTTAGGCCTACAGAACGCCAGACGCTGCTGGACACAGGCTAAAGTGAAAAAAGACAATTGTGTTGGCCTAATCCATAAATTAACTACAAAGGGAAGGGAAAAAAACTTGTATACTTTAGTAGGTGTTGTATCTCCTATGCATTGAAGTAAATAATAAGAAACATCCAAGTTTTGTTGCACTGCTCACATGCACAGTTTTGTTGGCTTGTCTTATCACCTTGTGGATTAACAAAATTCACTGAAAGCATATATTTCATTCTCAGATGTAAATATGAAGAAAATTCATATTACGAAATAAATAAGCAGTTCAGATAGTTCTTTACCTGGGAGCGAAGGCTGCGGTGCTGTAATGAACCAAAAATATTATCATAGATGTTAATAACTACCACATTTCTGGCTACGGCCACCTTTTACAAACACTCTACGTGGCGAGTGACACAAGCAATCACAAGTAAATGATAACAAAAGGTGCAAGCGCACATGTTGTGACATTCTTATATATTGCTGTAGAGTGAATGATTGGCATATCAACACCTATATGTTCCTGTGGTTTTCTTAAAAATTACCTGTGATTTTTTCAGTTTTGAAATACTGTCAATTTTTTCTCACTTTCTAATCTTCTTTCCTTTTTCTCTCCCCTCTAATCTTTGTTTCCTCTGTTTTTTCTCTCTTCCCGAAAGAGTGAGCAGGCTTTGTGCCCCTCCAGGTGGCAGTTGTCAGCTTGCTCTCTCTCCCTTTCCTCTATGCCCTTTTGTATCTTTGTATGCAAATAAATAATAAAAATAATATTAATATTAATAATATAACATTACATTGTTCACCCTCCATAAAACTGCGTTTGTATGCATCAGTGATGTAAACTATCATTTCTGTTTGTCGATGATGTGAGCGCGCATTCAGGTTGTAGGGTCCCTGAAAGCAGAGCAAGTTGGCCGTTCATTCTTGTAACGAAATCATTTCACTAAAAAAAGAGATGAATTATGCCCATCGCGGACATTCCAGGCCGTAAAGTATGTACCAGCGTGGCCTAGTGCTATGTTGCGTTCTTACATCAAGTAGCATAACTCACGACGTTGCTAATAAATAGAAAAATAATGATGATGATGATGATGATGATGTTGATATGTGGTGCCTTATGGCGCAAGGACTATATGATGGCCAAAAATTGTCATTTTACGAGACAAGAGATGTGGACAATGTTTATGGTAGGTGGCTCTATGGTGGGCCCTAAAAATTCACGCAGTGTAGTGGATAAAACATAGCAGTATTAATATTATGACAGCACGTTAAAGAACCCCAGGTGGTCAAAATTTCCGGAGCCCTCCACTACGGCGTCTCTCATAATCAAATGGTGGTTTTGGGACGTTAACCCCACAAATCAATCAATCAATATTATGACAGTGACGTGAAACGCATTTAATGTGAATGGGTGGCGAAAGATCGTGATAATAATTGTATGGTAATAATTGACATTAGCACAAATGCCTCTTGAACGCCCTTGTATACAAGGGTCAGTAGGCATGTGCTGTGTTTCTTGTAATAAACGCAGCAGCGACCTCTCTTCAGAAGTCGTGCGACTGATTCCCTCGGTAAATCACTCCAAGGTCTTGCACCTGTTATACAAATGACAGCAAAGAATCAAGATTGAAAAGTGGTTCCCTACCGATGGACATTGCAGGGTGGAATGGTATTGATGTTGGTAGGGTAATGTGAATAGTTGTTTTCTAAGGGTGTCTAACTCCATGCATTCAATTAAAATGTGAAATACAGTTTCTGCTTCACCACGAATCCCACACATTGGTGGATCGTCTCCATACAAAAGGTGTGAGTGTGTAGTGTATGTGTGTCCTATCCTTACGCTTGTTAGTGTACCTTCCGTACGGCGTGACGTAGATACTGTCGGCCACTGACCGAGTTACGGCTTGATAACATGCAGTTTATTTCGTGTGTGTGTGTATCCTATGTGCCCTGCAAAAAAGCCCCGAGGTTTTGTTTAAGGAGGGGTTTTCAGGTCGAGTGCAGAGATCGCTATCTTTGTATTGGCATTGTCTGGCTTGGTAGATGCAGCCGAGTGGCCCGGCAATTCATTTCCTTCTATCTCGCGGTGTCCTGGGACCAAGCACACTACGGCATGCTGTTTGTGTGAGTGTACTGTGCATAACAGCAAGCAGAGAGCAAGATGAACAGATTTTTTGTGTTTTTGAGGGATTTGAGGGCACTTACCATGCTTGGGGAATATGTGTATATTACTGCACTTTGTAGTTTTATTTGTTTAATGCGTTTAACGGCCGAATAACCTAACACACAATTCAGTAAATAAAATACTATCATTCAAAATGATAAGAAAAATGAAGAGTATTCGGCCGGCTTGAAAGGGTTGACTACTTCGCAGATTTCGCGTAATAATAGATGAATGATTGAAACGAATTAAACATAGATACTCTTCCCAGACGTTAGTATAAGCAGCAGATTTGGGCGCATGGTAAAGAAACCCAGGGTGTCCAAATTTCCGGAGCCCTCCACTACAGCATCTCTCATAATCGTATGCTGATTTTGGGACGTTAAACCCCACACGAAATTCTATCAATGAAAGAAACATACGTGTTTGAAAAAAAAGAAATACAACAACAGAACATATGAGTGTGTTTCACGTGGTCGTATTAGCCGTGGCCCTGTAGGAGAATGAGGGATACATGAAATTGTAAAGTTTCTGCATGGTATTTTTTCACTAATTTCTTCGAACACGTGCTCTCAAGAACGAAACTTGCCACATGAGCTGACCAATGAATCAAAATGTCGCTGACTGAGTCTCGTATGCCATCAGGCTTTTCCGTTGCTCTCACGTTCCACAAACGCATATCCGTTATTGTGACTCTTGAGCGAACTCCATGGGATACAACTATGCGTGCTTGACTAGAAGTGTGTATCTTTTTTTCCTTTCAGGTGGATTCTTGACATCGTATGAGCGTATGCGGGTTGGATAGTATAGATACGTGTTACTATGGCACTTATTGTTATGTCATGATCAAGAAAAAAAACGAAGTCGTATACAAAACAACACATTTTTGTTCTTATCACTGTCCTCGGGCAAGAAACGAAGTCGTAAGAAAAACAACACATTTTGTTCTTATCACTGTCTTCAGGCAAGAAACGAAGTCGTAAACAAAACAACACATTTTGTTCCTATCATTGTCCTCGGGCAATGGTGAACGAAGTATTCCTGTTAAAATTCCTTTCAACTATGTACGCCTATCGAGAAAACAATCACAACGGCTCTAGCAAGGTTGGCAGACTGGAAGAAGCTACAGCGCAGGTGCGTGTGAACAAACCAAATCATCTGTGAACACCATCAAAAGTATGGTATTAATAACAATCTTAAAGAGAAGAAACTCGAAAGCAATGGTTCACAATACAACGCGCACTGATCTACAGCAGATGTTGCACCACGGCATGTGAATAAACTAAATCATCTTTGAACTACATGAAAATCATGAATCGTTAGTTATCAGAACAACCAAATCAAAACACTGCAACACTATAAAAACGCAAACATTTAGGTAACCATCAGTCAAAGTATACTACAGTACAAAAGGTTAACAAGAATACAATAAAAGGCTCTCAAATGGAATAAAATAGGAGGCTAAATATCGTGATCCGACGCAGACTGCTTCACCACATCACCAGCATTGACGTCGAATATATAAGTTGGCGTTTTTTGGATTGCATGGTTGATGCGTAGGTTTTTCAAAATAATTGAATAAATATACATGGCATTTTACCTGTAAGTGGACGTGTTTTCTCCTGCAGGTAAAATGAATGAAAAACATATATCACATAAAATATCAACATTTCGCTAATTTATGTTATGATTTGCAACGCGGTGAATTCGGGGGAGCTTGAAAAGATTCGTGCATTCGAAAATATATGCTAAATAATAAAATGATTATTCATTGGTTTAGGGGAGCTTTGCAGTTTGAAAGGCATGGCGATTTCTAAGTCTGAGCCAGCTTCAGTCAGTAAAGCTTTTAGCTATCGTGCAGCTAACTCAGATTGACTACATTGTCTCTTGCAAATATAACGATTGATAGCGAATCTTGAGTCAAATGGTGAAGAATTTCGAAGAGGATGAGAAGAGTTGCCGCTTTTGCTTTCACAAGGTACAGCGAAACACGGTTGTTCCAATGCACCTCTACTGAGTAGGTGTGACTACCAAGCAAATAAGCGTGACTTGAGGCAGGTTTTTCGAATCACTACCTGAGCATCTTGCCGGTAAAGTAAATATATTAAACATCAGTAGCCTTATTACAAATATTTATGAGGAGAAAGCAGTTCTTCAAACCAAATTTAGTAAAGATTTATGATTGTTTACTGGAATATAGAAACAGTTGTCGACGAATATATATGTTGTGGTGAAAGCAAAATTCTAGGTGGTATTGAATTTATCTTGTCATTGCGCGATGTTCATACATGCTTGAAAAAGTTAAGGCTCGAAATAATGCACCCAGTCAGCAAATAAGTAAACGCCAACAAGTAAGCCGAACTTTGCCATTCCGAGTAATCCTTTTGGCATCTCTGGCCCTTTCCCTGAAGAGATAATTTAGCTTGTAAGCCACCACAAGCGAGTTTGCCTAATGCTATCCCATAAATTTATATTGAATGAGCTAACTAGTAACAGGTTTATTGAAAAAAATAAATAGCAAGCTCAGCATCGCTTCATGGTCATAACTAGGACGAGAAGCGTTGCTTATAACTGTTCCCACGACAATCCAGCAAACGGCATAGTGACGATTATCACATTTGCACTATCGCGATTTTTGCTTTAAAAACACCTAACCACTTCATGCTGACTAGGCGACTCCAAATTAAGCTGCTTAGCTTTACGTAGCTCAGCCTGTGACGCAAAAGGATATGTGATTTTTTTTTACTTGCGAAATAACGGCCTGGATCGTATTATCATCGTCCTTCGGACCATGAAAAAAACTTTGAGGTTATCCTGCCGCTTATCCAGTAATATAAGAAGTTTTGATCGAAAGAATATAGTCACTCATAGTCATTCTACCCATATAAACACTTCAGTGAAGGCTGGGCACTCTTGACATAAATAGGTGAGGCCATAAATACTACATGATATGATCAGTAATCAGCAGCAACAACAGCAAAAACCACAACAAAACAAGTCTACGGTGATTTTGAGATGCAACAGAACTGGGGGGCTGCAAGAATTTTCTATTGATCGCTCACGTAAATATACACATCTACGTGACAGCTTGAATGTGTGCAAACATCTGATTAATAACATGCATACAGATACTAATAACAAGTGATTCAGTGCTTTGGCGGCAATTATACTATTTTTGATTAGGAGAAACCCAGATTTAGTAAGGTAAATAGATATGTGCGGTTTAACGTCCCAAAACCACCATATGAATAAGAGAGATGCCATAGTGGAGGGCTCCGAAAATTTCGACCACCTGGAATTCTTTAACGTGCCCCTAAATCTGAGCACACTGGCCTACAACATGTTCGCCTTCATCGGAAATGCAGCCACCACTGCCGGGATTCGAGCCCGCGACCTGCGGGTCAGCAGCCGAGTACCTTAGCCACTAGACCACCGCGGCGGGGCTAGTTTTAGTAAGTCAAAGGCTGCTGGTTGCTTGTACGTTAATGTGGACGAGTAGATCAGAGTTATGCGTTTGAAAAGTCAACACCTGACCCACCTTACAAAGGCAACAATAGTTTACAACGAAAAAATGATGGTACGCTATGTATGCTTCATTATATAAAAATATAAATACAACCATTATATACACCTGAGCATGTGATATCGACAGGCACATTTTAGCAAAAAAAAGGTGGATGATGACATGCTGTGTAAATTCATAAAAGATAAAGACAATAAACTTGGTTTGACTACTTTGCGTGCATTCACTCCAACCAGAAGTGACTGGCTTTGTATATCTGGGTCAGACTAGCTTTCAGCCGACTCTCAGACACTTCCGCCCAGCGGCGCTGAACCTCAGTGTTTATGGATGTATGATCGGGTGTATGATCGGCTAAGGGTGATGAACATAGATGAATAGGGGTCCAGAAGCCTAGGTTATGATTACAAACGTAGCAAATTGAGTTATGGAAGAGAAATGAAATTGCAAAGTTGGCATTACGAGAAACCACACCGTATTATTTATTCGGAAAGGCAATATGAAATAGCAACAAAAGAGATTAAGAAAATAATAACCGAGGATAATCAAACAGTGGGCGTACACAAATCTAACTCGATGGTTTGATCTAGAGCTTGGTAAGGTACGAGTCAAATCAACCGGGAAAAACGGACACAAACCCAAGAGCTGATGGGATGAAGAAGTTAAGAGAGCCATAAGAAAATGTCAGAAAGCCTCCAAGGAACACAGGTGCGCTAAATAGAGGAGCGAACTGCAAGATGATGTCACAATAGGATCGGATAAATTTTTGAGCTGCAGAAAGGAAGTTTCCGATTTGATCAGGGGAGAGATTAGATAAAGGAGGACCAATGAATGGCGAAAAGAAACAAAATGATAAAAAGGCAGCTGCAAAGTTTTGGAATTATCTAAATTCTCTGAGAAATAAGACAAGCGTGAAACAGAGGTTTATAACTACGCTTCAAAGGGTTGGACGAGAAGGGGATGAGACAATGTAATATATAAAATCAATGATGAGACAAAAAATTACACACCCAAAAAGCACTGCATGCACCATACCAGACGAGGATGTATCAATTAGCTTGTTGGCTCCACTGGGACAACGAGAGTTGAAAAGGGCCGAGAAAAGAGTTCTTAATAGCACATCAACAGACCCTCACGGTATTCCATGCATGCTAATAAAGAAACTAGGACCAAACAGTAAGCGAACAATAAAATAGGCCGCGAGCAAAGCAATAATGGATGGTGAGGGCCCAATGGGTAGAAACTAAGCAGGATGAGCATGATTTTTAAAGGAAAGGGGGACAAAGCCGATATAAACAACTACCGTAATATAACAGTTACATCAGTAGTTTTCAGATTGGTGATGCAGATAGCAAAGGAAAGACTACAGACATGGGTGGAGAATGAGGGCGAAAGGAAGAACTACAAATGGGCTCCGTAAACGAAGGAGGTTGGACAACCAATCTGTTTTCATTGATGCATTGATGATGCAAATAGTGGATAAAGAACACAGGCCTCCGTGGCTAGCAATTCTAGATATCGAGGAGCTTGCGATATTGTGATTCAAGAAGACTTGTGGGCTTACTGCACACACTCGATGTGAAAGATGGAATAACTAATCTTCTAAGGGATATCTATGAAAGTTACAAGGTAGTTATCAAATGAGAAGAACAGGTATCTTAACTTACAGAGATACAACGCGTGTTTCAACAGGGATGCCTCTTGTCACCTTTGTTTTTTATGCTGTATCTAAAGGAACTTGAAGTCAAATTAGAGGACAGTCGACTCGAATTGAGCCTCTCTTTTGCCAAGCAGAAAAAACATTGAACAGTCATTACCAGCATCGATGTATGCAGATGATATAGTATTCATACCTGACAACAGGAAAGATCAGCAGGAATAAAAAGACATCTGTGGTAGTGAGGGGGATAGGTTAAATTTGAAGTTCAGCGGGAAAAAATAGGCAATCTTAATTCTAGTGATAACAAAAGCAGTTAGCATAAGACACAGGCAGTTACGCTAGAAATGGTGGATAAATACAAATACTCGGGTGTATAGATAGATAACGGGGCTGTGTGTCTAAGGGAGCACGAAAGATAAGTAATGACTGAGGGCACCAGGAATGCAGCTGTAATAAAAAGGGGCCCTGTGTAACTACAACAGGTATGATGTTGTGACAAAAATTGGAAAAGTGTCATGGTCCTGGCTTTGACATTCGGCAATACGGTATTGTGTATGAAATC
This sequence comes from Rhipicephalus annulatus, assembly GCA_013436015.1. Lineage (NCBI taxonomy): Eukaryota > Metazoa > Arthropoda > Arachnida > Ixodida > Ixodidae > Rhipicephalus > Rhipicephalus annulatus. Next base: position 2,608 of record WOVY01008548.1, on the reverse strand, counting down.
AGAAGTTCAAGCAGGATTAGAAATTAAACAACGTGGCATAGGTACACTTGCTTTGGGAGCAAACCGGAATACCCCAAATAAAGGTATTACAGGGAGACCAGAGATGGACATCGTGTGAAGTCAGGGAAGCTAGCAGCAAGATAGAATTTGAGGGCAATGGAAAAAAATGGGAGAGAATCGCTGGGTAAGGAATGTTTTCTCTTACTTTTTCATGAAGAATGTCGACACTAAATGGAGGAAATGAACTCAAAAATTGTCAAGCAAGTATTTAGACAACAGCAGAATATCAAGCCAAAGGAAACATCGGTTAAGAAGAAGGTGAAGAAACAGAGAGAACATTCGAAAGATGTGAATTCTCATGAAGTCTTCACTGAAGACCTACCAAAACTTTAAGCAGGAAATTGCAAAGAAAAAGATCTACGATAATTATCGGGGTATTCTCCGCTTTTCGATGCTAGAACAGAGAGTATTGTGGACCAAGACGTATTGAGAAAAATAAGAAGACACAGACACGGTATGTAGCGTTTGTGAAGAGAAGGAGGAAAACGGCTGCACATATGATAATGTTCTGTAAAGGCTCCACCCTATAGTTGAAGATAATGCCACTGACTTTTCAAAGCATTGGTGTTCAGAGACAGTGAAAGCAAAGTAGATTTAAACGGGCAGAAATAACCAGGAGGAAGACAACTGATCGGGGGCTACAATCGAAGCACGAGTGAAGTTCAATTCTTAAACACACAATGATAGTACTTAACTTTATGGCTAGGTTGCGTGAGCCACCGCTCGATGTAAAGGGCAGAGCCGGATACATCCATCAATCCTAGTGTGTCGCGGATTTTTTTGCGCGCAATAATCGTCCCTGGGGCATGCTTTACTTCGCAGCAGATATATATAAATATATATTTAGTGGGAGTAATAATTCAATGGGCCAGTTAGTCTTCGTGAATGTATGAGATATGGCACAACGGGAGCGTTGTCAACAAGGATAAATATATTTATTTCCCAACAGTTTCGGGAGGGGTCCTCCCTTCATCAGGGGATGAGTTATACTGACAAGAGCTTCCAAACTTCGTTGCTGCCGCGTCCCTCTCGCCTTCAAAGATGTTTGCGAGAGTGAGAGGAAACTAGAAAAAGGAAAAAAACAAAAAAAGGGGAGAAAAGAGACGAAAAAAAGAAATAAAAGAAAGTAAAAAAGAGGAAGAACCCAGTGTCAACACTGAGAACGAAGCCAACTGTCCGTCTACATCCACATACGGTTCATATCACGTCCTGTTCAGTTCTTGACGTGTGTCGGGCCACCCAAGATTGTCGCCGCGGTGCCGGGAGGGTCCGTGGACGGCGTGCTTAAAGAAAGGGGTTTCCCCGTAATGGGGTCGGTCGGCGGGCGGCGGGCGGCGTGCGTAAAGGAAGGGTTTCTCGTTAATGGGTCGGTCGGCTATTTACCTTTAATCTCTTCGTCGTTTCCCTTCAATGGTCATGAAGTGCTAGGCGAACGTAAACACTTTGTTTGGGCATGTAGAAAAAAGGACAAAAGGAAGGAAAAAGAAAAAAAAGGAAAAAATACAAGAAAGCACAGTGTACACGTACGAGTCAGTCAGAAAAAAGCATGGTCTTCAGCTATCAATCTTTGTCACCAATTTTCTCCTGGCTTACTTCTCGGAGGCAGTTGAGTTTTCCGGGGTCCTCGTTGATACTGGCTACTAATGTACGAAATTTGAAAATAAAATATGGCCTCACGCTGTTTGCGCTCGCGTCTGTTTGAGAAACCGGACTGCAAAAAGAGTTACGCTGATATTTTCAAAACAGTTGTTTGGCAGGCGCAGATGTCTAGATAAAGGTAGCTTCGGCAGTGAAGTGGCGTGGTACCGGTGAATATTGAACCCGCAGCCGAAATGGGCGTGTCCTGTTTGGCCGATATATTCTTGTCCGCCGATGTTGTGACTCCAGTAACGTAATATACATGCTACATTGCATAGACGCGAGCGAGAAATAGACGCGAGCGCGAACAGCGTGAGGGCATATTATATTTTCAAATTTCGTACATTAGTAGCCGGCATCAACGAGGGACCCCGGAAAACTCAACTGCCTTCGCAATGTAAGCCAGGAGAAAATTGGTGACGAAGATTGATAGCTGAGACCATGCTTTTTTTTCTGACTGACTCGTACGTGTACACTGTCCTTTCTTTAATTTTTTTTCCGTTTTTTCTCTTTTTTCTTCCTTTTTTTCTTTTTTCCACATGCATATACAAAGTGTTTACGTTCGCCTACCACTTCATGACCATTGAAGGGAAACGGACGAAGATTAAGGTTAAATAGCCGACCGACCCATTAACGAGAAACCCTTGCTTACGCACGCCGCCCGCCGCCCGCCGACCGACCCATTAGGGGAAACCCCTCCTTTACGCACGCCTTCATGGACCCTCCCGGCACCGCGGCGACAATCTTGGGTGGCCCGACACACGTCAAGAACTGAACTGCACGTGATATGGATGTAGACAGACAGTGGCTTCGTTCTCAGTGTTGAAGTGGTTCTTCCTCTTTTTTACTTTCTTTTCTTTCTTTTTTTGTGTTTTTTCTCCCCTTTTTTGTTTTTTTTCCTTTTTCTAGT
>WOVY01008547.1:15000-25974 GCA_013436015.1 Rhipicephalus annulatus | reverse complement strand
CCTTTGTCATTTCGCACTGCTCTTTGTAAAGTAAGAAGCGCATCATGACCATGGGATCCGCCCCATTCGGTGTGTTTCAAGTAAGAGAGTTTAAGTTCTTTCAAAAATCAACACACCGCCAGGCGGCCACATCAAACCAAGCATCGACTTCGCTCATGGCATTATTCCAAACTTAAAATAGCTCTGCGATCCGCGCTACCCACTTGCGCTCCTCCCGCCAAATACGCTGGCCAGCCAGCAGAGAAAACGCGATGCGCGCCGCGTTTTTCTCTAAATGAGGCAGTGCCATTTAATAATTCCAGCATTTTGCGAGTAGGCGACGTTAGTTCAAAATCGGCATACAATAGATCACGCTCTTCTGGCTGGCACACCACTTTCTTTGGTTCCTGTCTCACCGTTAAGTACTGCAGCTATCACAGGCATCCAGGACCACAAGGACACACTCAATCATTAATAAATCATTATTCATAAAAGTTAATCGCAAGAATGGAAATGCATGACTGAACGTCAACGTTAAACGTTGCATATACGTGAAATGGTGCTTTGGCTGTCGAACACCAACATACATTTTGTAAGCTCTTCATATGAGTGCACAGTAAGATTTAAACTACTTCTCTAAAAAGACGTTTTACTTTCGTGTTATACCGATTCCGGTGACTGAGGGATCAACTCCGTTTTTAATATGCCACTGCGGCAGTCTCGGACATGATAGGACGAGGGAAGAAAAATGACAATGTCGTCGCAGCACTCTTCGTGCGCACCGTCACTCACATGATGTTCACGTCAAAGAAATCTGCACAGGCGTACTGCAATTACGTAAATAACTGCGCGGCGTTATTGTTACTCGCTTCGACAGCATGGACTGTCCTACCAATGAGCATGCTTTAGATTGATGATTTGGAGATGTGAGTGAAAAATAATATAAACAGCTTTGAGACTAATTTAGGGTGCGTCCTCTCGAAACTTTTCAAGAGTTTCAGCCACTCGATTGATGAGACTCTCTAAGACATTTGAGGAAAATGGCGGTGGGTTGGTGTGGTGTCTTCGCGAACTGAATCAATCTGACAGCGCCAGTCCACAGCCAAATGAGCTTTATTCCGTATGTATACCAAAACGTCACTGATGCGCGTACATATGCAAGACAAATACGAACAAATAAATTATCACCACACTTCCGTGAAAGTGGAGTGCAAGTGCTGTGCGCTGCATTGCACAGTTTAAAAATGACAAAAAAGGCTGATAAAAGAGCTCGTTTTTTTAGATGCGGAAGCATCTTATACTCGCGCCTTGTAGTGCGCCGTCCGCACCGCTTCTCGAACATTCGACAGCTGACGCGCGCGCATGCGCCGTCGCGCCGTCGCCCACCATCTGTGCCGCGCGCGCTTCTCCTTCGAGAACATTCGACAGCTGACAGCGCATGCGCCGTCGCGCCGTCACCATCTGTGCCGCGCGCGCGCTTCTCCTTCGAGAACATTCGACAGCTGACAGCGCATGCGCCGTCGCGCTGTATATATACTCAAGGTCGGCGCTCGCTCGCTCAGTTGCCGCTCGTCCGTTGGTTTGTACGGCGCGTCGACGTCCGAAGTCGCCGTGAAATGAATGCCAACGAATCCACAAACAGAATGATCGACGTCGCTTCGACCAGCGCCGCCCTTTCGCATACGTGTGTACGTGTTCACTCATTTAACACCCCCTCCTACAACCACATTAACCAATTTAGCCATCGACCCAAGTAAGTCGCAATTTAACACCCCATTTCACAACCACGTTAACCAATTTAGCCATCTACCCAAGTAGGTCGTACTTTAACACCCCGTTAACCAATTATATGCTCCGCATCCTCCTCAGTGTTCCCCCGAGGGAAGCTGCGGGCAATTTTTTTAACAGAACATTATTTTCACATAACAGACATAAAACCAACGGAAGTAAAAAGGATGCCATTGGTAGTAATTATGACTTCAATGTGAAGAAATTACAGCGTAGAAAACGGTAGGTTGCCTCTTCTAGGGACGAAACATGTGACATTCGAATAACGCGTTTTTTTTTCTACTAACTGAGCTGCAGCATTGTCCTCCCTCCATCCACATAATGGGGATTGAGGGAGGACCATGCATTTCCCCCAACGCCGCTTGCATTTGTAGTTTGTCGTGAGTATCCTAGAGAAAGATTGGCGCATGTGGTATTTGTAGAAGGCAGGGCGCTAGGAGCGAGAAATGGAAGGTTTGTGCGAGGGATAGCAGGTCATGGGCTCGGACAAATTTTCCTTCTGACATAATTATAGTTGTGGCATCATGCATACATACATATAAATAAGATTAAAAGAGAGCTGAGATTGTTGGTAACTACTGATTTAAAAAAAACAGGACATACAAACACTGACACACTATTGAATTTAAGAAGCCACAAACGTTGACAATGAGTGGATGAGGAAAACAATGGCGCGAAGGAAAGAACGCATTAAACCTTATTTGCGCATACACATTCTTGCGTCCGTGTTTTCATCCCTGTGTTTAGATGAATACGTATATTGTATGTAGTTACCGTGATGCCGAAGGCCATGCTGCGTTAAACTCGTAAAAACCACCCGGTTTGAAAAAGGCGGTCCTTCCTTAGTTCGCTTCCTCCGTCGACATTACCCAATATATGAACTGGAGGTCCAAGGTGGAGAAATATTGCGCGCATTGCAACAAGTCAAGTGCATCATCTGTACGGGACAACGTATATAAATCCCTTCGAGTGATCTTGTTGAGCGTGCAGTAGTCAACACTAAATTGCACCGATCCATCCTTTTTTTTTTTGCACCAAAGCGCGCAATGACAAAAAGTTGGCAGGGTGTCGTATGATGTTTGTTTTTAGCACGTATAGTGTTGTGTTCCCCCTAATGATTTTGCGTTCGGCCATAGAAAATTGGTAGGGACAATGGCGTACATCAGTCTAACCATCAGTGTCGATACGATGAGGTGAAACTGTTATCTGGCTGAGTGTAGAAGTACTGTCGTCGAAGGACGCCTGGTGTTTCGTGAGCAGTGTGAACAACACCTCATGCTGAGGAGCAAGAAGGTCAGAATTTATCCCGACAGCAAAAGTAGAGGAAGTAATAGGCTTGCCCTGTTGTAGTTGAGCTGGCAAGGCGTCTATACGAGGATCAAAGATACCCACGTAACACAGCAACACAGAACCTTGTAGTAGTAAAATAGTCTCAATAGTGATGTTTAGATCAATGATTGCCGCGGCGCCGCCTTTGCCCTGCACCAGGCTGGAGGAGATTACAATGCCATGATCTAGTCAGTGGCAGTAAGCAGTGATGAACGCATCACCATTATATATCTACGGAACATGACGATGACGGTGATTAGAAAAAGTGCCGCCATATCCACGAAGTGAATGATGATGAGTGGGCGAAGCTCCGGAGGTAAACCTGGTAAATCATGAATCCTCTGTACATTTTGCCCACTCGATTTTATTACACCGCTCCCCCTAGCGTACGTCGCCGCACTAAATCGAACGATTGCTTTCAACCAATGACACGCGTTATATGTGACATCATTCCTATTTTATAAGATCTCGCGTCTTTCATCAACTACAAGTACCGCTTTCTAGTTTATAACATCTTGCATCTTTTCATCATCAGCTACAAGTACCACCATCTAGTAAACACTACAAGAACTAACGAGAGGTGGCTACATGCAGGAGACGGTACCGCCATCTAGTGAACACTGCAAGAACTAAACTAGAGGTGGCTACATACAGGGGACGGTACCGCCATCTAGTGATCACTGCAAGAACTAAACTAGAGGTGGCTACATACAGGGGACGGTACCGCCATCTAGTGAACACTGCAAGAACTAAACTAGAGGTGCCTACATACAGGGGACGCACAGCCCACGCCCTAAGGAGCTTCGCCCCCTAAACCCGACCAGAGTTGCTATATAAAAAAGAGAAGCCACATGTATTCGCCACGGTGTGTTGTGATTTTAGCTATGAGGTGCACTTAAAGCTTCGCTCTTTACTCAGATTGACGGGCGTGGAAATGGCTTTAAGTTTTTACAGCGGAGTGGTTGAAGCCTGGCGTTACGTGGCTGTTGGGCCGAAAAACTATCACCATCATGAACTGACATGCGCGTTCTCTGTCCTCTTCTTCATTTCCTGCTTTACGTCAGAGTACGCGTGCAAGTTGGCGCAGCGGCAAATGATAAAAAGAAACAGTACATGAACAGAAAGGGAATATAAGAAGAACGAGAAGCAGTCACATATAAAGAAAGAAACAGATATAGAAAGAAAAAGAAAAAAAATAGATTGAAAGAAAGATTAAAAACAACACTAAGGCGAGAGAATGTGTGCAGAGAAAAACACAAGGGGAATATTAGAAAGAAAAGAAAAAAAAGAGCGAAGTGTAGAACTACAGAGAAAGAAATGGAATGGCAGAGAAAGAGATACAAATCACGATGAAAAACGTATATAAAAAGCGGCTGCAAGACTGGCCATGTATAGTATTCTATGTCAATTTTAAGGAGTAGAAATAGGTATTTGATTTCACGAGGTGGAAGAGGACTTACCACAGATTATCACAAGCGCCCTGCGTGTGGACGAGGTAGGTCGGAGTGTTCGATCTCTATATATAACATGATGACAATGGCACTGGCAACGCTTACCACAAGAACACTTGGAAACTGTCCATTATCGGCTATCGTGCACACTCGAAATTCCATGAGAGTTTCGCATGTTGATTGAAAATTACAAACACATTTTTTATTTTTTTTGTTCTTTTGTAAAAATTGCAGTATTTTGCATGCCTCCTGTAAAACACAGGAGCAGAAAGATTGAAGGTGCTGCTGCTTCTAGCAAATAATGACTAAAAGTAGCCTTCTTTTCTTTTTTAGGTGTATACACACTATAGCTAAGCAACATGTGCTTCTCAGTTCTGTCCCTTCCTTTTGTTCTGCCAAAGAAAGGAAGATCGAATCAATAATTTGTGTTCGACTGACCAAAATAATTTTGAAGCTGTCCTTCAGAAGAAGCATGGAAACTATCAAACTGATAAGAATAATATCAATTGCAATGTTGCTTTCCCAAGCACAATAACTCAGGAAACAAAGAATTGTGCTACCTTATCAGACATTTTTATGGTATTGCCTGACATCGATTTGTTATGTAACATCCATCATCTCTTCAGTGTTTTCATTCGCAACTCTAGTGTGTCTGTTCTGACTGGTCATGGCAAAATCCGTCCGCCTCGTTAGAGCAGTGGCAAGGGTGCTCGCGACTTCCGACCCGAAGGACGTGTGTCTGCGGTGGTCGCATTTCGAGGGAAGTGAAAAAATAGAGGCCCGTAAGCTGCAATGTGATTAAACGTTAAAGAACCTCAGATAACAAAATTTCCGGAACTCTTCCCTACGCCGTCTCTCATAGCCATACGATGGTTCTGGGATGTAAAACCGCGCATATTATTATGAAAGAATTCGCCCAATTAATCCTAACGTATCACTGGCTTGATTGAAAGTTACTAAATGCACAATTTAAAGCTTTCTGCAAGAAAAAAAATTGATTGATATGCTTCTCGAGCACCTGGATTTTAAGAAGAATCGCTTCACTTAAAAACTTTCGTTCACTTGTTGTCCCGGCGTAATACGAAGAATCCATTAGAACCGTCTCAATTATCTTTATGCTTTTGTGCATAAGAAATGTAAGCATGAAAGCAGAGAATGAGTGCGTGCAGCTCTTTTTAAAGAGTTTATTTATATTTTTTGTGACTGTTTAAAACAAATATTCACTCATTGGTTTTCATTCCATTACTAAATATCAAAGTGTGATGCCAAGAGACGGTTTTCAGCTCTCTCATAGTAGAGTACCGAGTACTATAAATTGTTAAGCACTTTTTTTAAACACACAATAGATACCTCCTTTAGGAAAGTACCAAATAATAAACTATTTCTATATCTCTGTTCCACAATTATTTTTGCAGTCGGGCAACCATTACCGGCTGGACATGGGCATGGAGTATCAGCATTGCCGCCAGGGGCTGCTCTAGGTATGTGTTTTAATTATTACCTGGGCTAACTTTTATCAGCACACTGGAGACAAATTAGCGCCTACCCAAACTGCTCGCGTCGACGTTTGAATACTAGACAATCTATGGTGGCCTTATGTGTACAGAATGCGTTAACATGCATATTTGCAAGTACATACGCGTGAACGACAAAAAAATCAGGTTAGGTATATTAGCAAACACTGATGTTTCTTCGCGGAATACAGTCCAGATGCGTGTTATATAGCTCTGAGGTAAAAGGCGCGAGGATGCTGAGGAAGAAAAGACACACACACTGTACCTTTTACAGGAAAGCCTATTCTGAGAGAAACATGCGCGCAACTCAAGCATACAGAGCTGTGATACAAATTATCACTGCGCAGTCAGATACACTAAATATATTTCTTTCTGCGATAGAGAACACGAGGCACCACTCGCATAATAATCACAAAATTCAAAGATCCTTTTTCTTGCATCAATCATCATTCTATTTGGATTCTGGATTCCTGCTATATACAGAGCAGGCGCGATAATGTGGTAAACAATTGCAATCTCAGCCATGGATTTCCGGATAAGGCTCTTTGCCATTCGCAACAATATTGTAATGCTGTCTGATTTTGTTCATTAAGCATTGGTTAGTTTGGCACGTGTAATTTTGGGTCATGATAGGGGAATATCACCGACCCTTTCTACCTGCGCCTAAAAATACTTGCTGCCGCAGTTAGCGGTAAAGTTTAGCGAGCAGATCAACCTCATAGACGAAACAAGCTCTCCACAAGCTGCTTTAGTTTCTGTGGCTGAAGAAATTTGAAAAAAAGACTCGAACCTGCCAGTTAGACAAAGACTCACATGACGTAAAAGGGAAGGTAGCTGCGACACTGTATGTTCATCACGTATTTTATTACCTGAAAAGTATTGTCGTGCTAGCAATCAGGTGGTCTTGTTGACACCTTCGGAAACTGCGTATATTTTGCACATTGTAAGTCTTGTGATTTTCGGAAAGCAAAAATCTACACCGGTGACTTCTGAAGAAAACATACGACTTAGAAGGTGGGAGCTGTCTGGTATATACTCCTCACAAGCAGCAATAGGTACGCGGGCCGAATTTAGCAATGCCTAAACATGAGCGCAAACAGCATTGCAGTATTGTTAGAAATGGCAGAAGAGGTCACCTGGCAATGGATTGCCGAGAGTGCGAGTGTTCATCGGTTTTTCACGCTTGTTCTGTGATTGTGAGGAGTCGATATTCGTTGAACAGATGAGTGGTTCCGGCGAACAAGAATATTTATTAAGGGTGATTCATGCATGAGTGTGGCCTCCATTTCTTTATCATAAAAAAAGCAACACCTTGGAGTGTGACTGTGCAGTGATATGGAACGTGACAATGCTGTTTGTATAATTAGCACATATGTTTTTACCTGAATAACCTTTGCTGGAAGTAGCAACCGGTGCGTGTGCATTTCCGTCAGGGAGGGGTCAGCAAACTAGGATTACATTGTTTCATTGCACATCGAAGTATACCGTTATTCAATATAACTCAAGCCAGCTATTAGTGGACTTTTTTGTAAACAGAGAGCGAAATGAAGGACCCCTGCGCTGCATGCATTTTTTACCATCTGTGACTTTCTTATTTCCGTGCCATCAAAACGCAACTGCCGTGGTCGGAAATTAGAAGCACGGCATCCTTTTTAAGAACCCAGTTACGTTAGCCGCTAATTTGACGACAACCATGCTGCATGTCAGTCATTCGCTGTTTTCAATCTAGAAGCAGATATTCCATATATATCTCACATATAAAAGATTGACCGCGTGTTTACATACTTGGCTACAAACATTGTTAAAAGGAAACAATCATCTGTCGGTGGAGCAGTCATTTACGTCTTGTTATTAGTCAGACAGGCCCTCCTGTAAACTTTGAATAGGTCGGATATGGCTGGCAGTGATAAAATAGAGGAAGCGCTGGCAAGATATAGACGCCACCTGCCAGTAACGTCAGGAAGTATAGGCTTGTGCTGGGCCCAGCGTCCTTGTCAGGTGGCAGCACTGCTTATCAGCACAGCGCTTTTGTCCACAGCATAGCATTTCCGCTTATAGTTAGAAACAATAGGTTTTACAGAATTACTTTCTACGTATTTCTATTAAAACAGTACACCACCTAATACATATATTTTTATATTGCACCTCACATATGAGTAATATTAGCTTTTTTGATAATGATATTCGCAAGTATGAACGCCGTCAGCAGTTCAAACAGGGTAAACAATAAGCAGATGCCCAAGCTTCCATCAGGTTTGCTGAATCACGTGACCGAGAGAAAGTAAGAAAAAACAGAGTTATTGAATTACAAATGAGGTCCCCAAGCAGGAAGCCAGCCATGTTTTAGGGTCTCTACCAACGCTGATGCATTTAGATGGGAATGTTGTTGAGGTGAAAATACTCAGATGTAAGTCAGCGCTCGTTTGTGTTTCGTGTGTCTCTGCTGTCTTCGTCTAATTCGTGCTGCATTCGTTTGAGTATCACCTATAACAAATCACCCTGTTTCTTCAAGACATCATTAGTAAAGCACAATAATATAGTTTATGATTCGGTTGAGAGCTGTATTATAGGTTCTTGTTTTTACATAGTACGGATTCGCCTCACATCAACTTGTAATACTCAACAGGAAAATTATGGGCAGCAAATATGTAACAAAATACAATGCACAGAACGACAGCACGCCTTTATATTTAGTCACGCGAAGAAAATTCACAGTCTTCAAAGTTTTTTCACTGTTACATTGCATGGTGAATTTTGTTACGCCTATAATATTAGTTATGAGTGCTTGAACTCCGCCTGCTTGTACTCTCCTAAAGCAAGCCAAGGGTTCACTGCTTATGGCTCGACAGATAAAGAAACCTTTCATTCCAGGTGTTGGATTAGGTGCTATGACAGCAACAGGTGCGGCCATCGCGGGTGCACTAGCAGCTGGAACAGCAGGACATGGCACTCATGGTGCCGCTGGTGCAGGCGCTGGTGTTGTGGTGCCGGGGGCAATAGGGAGTGGTATGTCCTTCTGACTCTACCTATAGGATTGAAACGTGTATTAAGCTCGCGCAAAACTATCTTCGAGATTTTTTTGCTCCTAGCAGAAAAGATGTTCATTCATGGTAAAAAAAAATGAGGCTAATTACTTGTGTATGTTGGTATGCCAATACATCAAACAGCATCCCGAAAAATCCTTCAAGAGAGGGCGTTTATATGTTAAACAACATTGCTGCAGACAAAACAGCGTGCCGTAGACTTTCTTTGAAAATCGACGCATGGCGCGTCTAATTGAAAAATGCAATTCTTAACACGCTTGGGACTACTGAAAGTGCAAACTATATTTCTTCAAAATGGTGCTGCTGTAACGTGTGATTATTACGATGAAGTGGCTGGCTCATGAAGTCTTGCGTCAGTAATAGTGCCTAACGACTGCGGTGGTTGTTCTTGTCAGCGGGTAGTGTAAGCACTACTTGAACGGTCTTCGACGCACGTCAAACGCAAGCCTTACAAGCACGTGATTTTTCGGGAAACGCGTTCGACCAATCTCAAAAGAAAAGGGCAGTGGAATATTTTCTCGCTGTATTCTAAATTATTTTTTCTGCAGCAGGAGACATCCCAAGAAGACTGCAGATATCGCTATGGTAGTAACAAGGACTGCTGGTCCTGCCTTATGGGAGAATTGTAGTCCTTCTTGCTAGGATCCTATTTCTCCTTTGGGACTTTTGAAAAGTTCCACTGCTATTTTGAGCAGGGTGATGAAATCTGTTTAATTTTACCGGCGCTATAGGTTCTCTGTTTTGCCAAACTAATATGTTATCACCATGCAGAACTATCGTGTTCTTCAGCACAAAGAGCATGGTAAAAATGTTTCGAATTAAATATAAATTGATTGATTGATTTATATGAGAGGTTTAACGTCCCGAAACCGCCATATTGATTATGAGAGACGCCGTAGTGGAGGGCTCCGGAAATTTCAACCACCTGGGGTTTAACGTGCACTCAAATCTGAGCACACGGGCCTACATCGTTTTCGCCTCCATCGGAAATCGCAGCCGAAAAAATTAGAGTGATCAGCAAACGCTTTACTTTCTCATGTAGTTACCAAGCTGCATAAAGTGTGATGAAATGGATTAAGTTGCACTATTACAAATGTGTAACGTCTTGTTGCTCGACATCACATTACCACCAGTATTCAACTTTGTTTTCAGCTGCGAAAAATATTCATTTTTTTTTTCTCGTTTACCCTAATATTCCAATGTTCCTAATGTTCTAGAAAGCTTCTCGAGAACGAACGTTCGTTTCCTATTGAAGATCCTATTCTTAAAAGTTCTCGGGTTTTGCTTGTGTATATTTTGGCATGTATGCATTAGATATATGATATTACTCTTCGTTGTTGCTTTACTGCTTGAGATCAAAATGAATCAGCTGCACAAAAAAGCGAATGTTGTTCTCGTAATTATTGAATGTTCTTTATTAGGACAGTTTACACTGCACACTTTAAAGCACGAAGATTGACTCATATTGTTTTTCAGAGGCTCTCTATTTGGGGAGCAGTGAAATAGTCGAAATATGAATTCCTATAGCGCTGAATGTCGAGACCTAATAAAAGTGTTGTAGTGGATTCTAAGCACAATATTTTTCCCGGTTTGCCAACGAAAAAAGTACAGAAGCGTATATGTGTAAAACAATGAAAGTTTGGTTTTATGCTTTCCGCATCCCTGCATACTCCGAAATAAGCGGGTTCTTTTTTTCTCCCTCAATTTTTTCTTGGCAGCAGGCTTCCCCATTACAAGTTCGCATTTAGCTGGGACAACACCAACTGGTTCATTGCCAGGATTGCAGGGCGGTGAGTATTTGTTTAATTACTGTTCCAGTGAACTTTCTAAGGATATGGCAGGTGTCGGCCCAGAAAATACTAGTATATA
>WOVY01008547.1:0-10000 GCA_013436015.1 Rhipicephalus annulatus | reverse complement strand
GACGCCGTAGTGGAGGCCTCTGGAAAGCTCGACCATCTGGGGTTCTTTAATGTGCACCCAAATCAGAGCACGCGGGCCTTCAACATTTCCGCCTCCATGGAAAATGCAGCCGCCACAGCTAGGATTTGATCCCGTGACCAACGGGTCAGCAACCGGTTACTTTAGCCGGTAACCACGGCAGCTGGTCAGAAGAAACAAAAATAAGAAACTTAAAATTATTAGGGGGGGGTGGGCAGCAGATACTCATTCTCTCTACTGGTATGCGCCCCTCTGTGTTCAAGTAACATGCTAGACTAGCGAGTCAAGATTGGAAGTCGCCGAATAAAAATGAATACAATAGCTCAAGTGAGAGCCTCGTCCTACACACAAGCTCGCCAGGCCGATTTCTTTCGCCGAATACCTTTCGTTTTTACTGCGTTTTTTATTTAATGTCTGTTTCCCTAAACTGTCAAATGCTACCCTCGAAAGCGCCTTGCAATCACAACGCAGTGAGGCTGTCAGTATGTGTCCTACTATATTGCATTCCTAACAGCACGTCCGGTCATGAGCCACAGGTAGAGAAAATAAATTAACAATCTAAATAAATCAATTAAACGAACTCTGAAGAATAAAATGCGGAAAGTTTGCATTAGGTCGCGCACAGCACTGGACAAAAATAGTTTGAATTTGTATTGTGATACGGTACCAGACACTTGGGCAAGAAGTATTGAAGATACAGATCAACTCAACCGTACTACTCAAGATCTCGGACTGTCTCACGTTGTATTTGATTGGCATTCTCCGGTTGCAATTTGCAATTTCTTGCTGCCATTAAACTTTGTTCAAATGTTATCCTGTGTTCTACTGCCTTAACATGTTTTTATTGCTTGAACTTTCTTCTATTTAGGTTACATTGTGAATCACTTTTTGTTATGCCCCCCTACTTGGTCTTTCGACCACAGTATTCTGTAAAAAAAAGACGCTATTGCAACAACTGCATCTGATACTTGATACTTACCCATTGTATATTAAGATACTTCATATTTTTGCAGTTTGTTGTTATGAACCCCATTATTGTGCAATAGCGAACACCAATGCCCAAGAAGCTGTGCTTCACAAACGTTTCAAATGTGACCAATTTTGTTCTATTTTAACAAAGCATCGGTCATTATATCGAATGTTTTGTCCTTCTAAGTCAAAGCTAATATGTTTACTTCCACAAGAACTTGTTAGGGCTTCTTTTAGCTGCCTAAAAGGCAACTCCTTTGACCCTTCGCCAACAGTGCTTCTTGCTTCCTATTTTGTAAATTATTGGAGTAGCGGCTGAGCTTGGCGACCAGCCTCGTGCGTTGCAATCTAACCACATTCACTTCAATGAGAAGCCTTTCCAAAATGGCGCCAATACAGGTGTATAGTTTTATCTTCTCATGAAAGACAATATATCCAATACAGAGCGTTTCGGTGTTCACATGATATTTGTTTACGACTCCGCTGGAGCGGGCTTTGACACTTGCCAGTTGACCTCAACTGTTATACGATGGCTTGCGTTGCCTAAGTGAGCTATTGTCAGCTTTTTTCCCTAATGGCTGATAGGAGCTTTTTGGAAGTGAAATAGAATAATTAAAAGAAAGAAAATTGTTTCTTAGTTATACTTATTGTATCTATTTAGCAAACGTGTGTTGCAAAGAATCTGCAACATATGCCAGATTTATCTAAGCTCTTCTTGTGATAAATAAGAGCGTTTGTGTAATTATGCAAAAATTGGCTAATATGTTCTCGCATTAAGAAGCTTTTGTGATTAAAACAATAAAAATATATTTATGTTGCAGTCCCAAATGATTCCCAATTCGGAGCATTGCGGAAGGAAAACGCTGATATACAAAGGTGTACTTCTCAAGTGCTTGCTTCTGAACTAATATAGTATCGCCATAACTGCGAATCTACCGTAAGCGCAGAATGCCTGAGCGAGTTAGATAGAAGGGCTTTCAACCATTTAAAGTATGTGTTTCCAGGTACCTCATGATAGCATTGGAAAAAAGTATACTTGTGTGCCTGTGTTATAACCATTTTGTAGTTTTTTTCTCTCAGTACCTATAATAGGTATCCCCTTCAATTGATGCTATACATTTATTTAGGGATCAATTCTGATGAATACATGCCTTCTTTTTCTCTCTTACACCCAACTGTACTGTAGGGCTGGCACCTACAGGTGTGAACGGAGGTGCGGGATCTGCAGGAACGTCAGGTACTATTGATATGTGTTTCTCTTTAGTGCACAGTAACTTTTACGCGTACACACGACAGACAGGCAGACATTAGGGTTCTGAAGAACAATACCTCAAGTAAGTATATAAGCAGGCCGCTCCCACGTTGGAACGAGTAGACCGAGCCTCAACGTCATTTAACGTGCCTTCTGGACAGTCGTGAGTTTATGTACTCGTTCTGAAATCTTGAGCTCAGAGCTCCATTCCTATTCGAACTCTGTAATGAGGGGTGCTACGAGAGCATGTGGTCTAACTTAGATGTGGTGCCACAATCCAGGCATTTTGGATAAATGCCTTCGATGAACTGGCTGTAGGAATCAACGCTGGAATATGACCTGGTTTAACGAATGCGGAGGGTAGATGCATGTGCTCAACAAAGTTTCAAATGAGGAAGATGACGACGCTTCTGTTCAGCTCATAGTGTTTACCTGCCTCATAGAAATTCTGAAGAACATCCATAAATACCGTGAGGTTCGAGTCTGAAGATCCCCCAGGCTGCCCAACACAGTATACGTTCGCGTGCTTGGGTAACGGGTGATCTTGTTTAGGTTGGCCATGGAGGCCATGAGGGATCTAAGGTGAGCAGAAAACTAAATAATGGCGTGTTCAGAAATATTCCTAACACCTGAAATGCTGATTACTTCAGCGAATACTTATTCAGATACAAAACCATGGACCACCACTCGTGAGTCCGTGTGGATGTGTCACCGGCGATCGTCAAGGAAAGTGAGAGCTATGGCTAACTGCTAAGCTTTAGCGGGAGTTGCGTTCCTGTTAGACGCGGAGTGAATAACACTAGCCGACTGGGAAACTGCGACTAATAGGACGAGTAATTATTATATATCAGTACCACAAACAATTTAAGTAATATTCCTCACGGCGAAGTTGTTTTTGCGGGCCTTGCACACACAGGTGCTGGTGGCTAGCTGTTTTAAAAAAAAGGTCGCGATAACAAGGTGAACAGTAAAGGATCTGATGAAAGGAAGAGAGGGAAAAGAGGCCAAGTTCTGGAATTGGTGTAAGACGAGTGATTCAATGTGTAGACTGAAAGGGAGTAACGTGATAAATCTTACCTAAGGTGGACCATTTCAAGAGTGTATTGAAAAGGAGGTCATGTGATGAAGCTGTCGTAAAGCGGTGTATCAAACAGATGATTTAGGGGGAGCTGTTGTCCCGGTAAAGGCAGAAGGGAGACTTGGGGTCTCAAGAAAACCGTTTGCAAACAAAACAAAAACAGACGAGTATATATACTTTCTAAGCCACGTCCACTAGAGCCATCGGCTACAACTAATGTACTGGCTTACGTTAAATAAAAAAATATAGCAATGATAATAATGTAACAGGACACAATGAAATCGGATCTTTGAAACACCAATTTGAATTTGCAAATCAGTTTTCATGATCGACTAACAAGGCAAGACTGGAAGTAGCACAAGAAAATTAATCAAGTAAAGCGCTCAAGCTCAACGGGTTAATGCATTTTTTTCGAGCACCTCTCCTTTCAACAGCATCTCTGGTTTAACCTGTGTTATTCTGGGTTCTCAGACGGTATAACTTTTAAAATACGTCGCGTAACAGGTCCATGAAGCTCTCAGTCACAACACTGTTACATTGTCTTCCCATACCCGCAAGATAATGATGCTGGAGATGTCTTCCACATGGAATCTTTCAATAACCGTAGTTTTTGAAAATCAGTATCGTGCAACGGGCTCGTACGCAGAAATTTTTCTTGGTGGGAGGGGCAGCTCCTTTATTTCAGAAGAGGGAGGGGGAAGGTTTCTTAAATGGTCATTTTTCACTGTGTATAACATGGCGAAGGGGAGGAGGGGGGAGGCACTGCCCTGGTGCACCACCTCTGGTACACCTTTGTCATCATACATCCATCACCTACCAAATTCTTCTTTAGGTAAAGCATCTGCGAAAAAATACAGCCACGTAAAGGAGAACGTGCTAACGCTCGTAATCGACATTAAAGCGTGTTAATTTTGTAATAGTTTCAGATATAGCAAAATAAGCGTCAGGAACTATCAGTAAAATAAGCGCCGGAGGCTGTCATTTTTCCAGCAGCCGTGCGGTGGCGCAGAGTGTCAGGACACTTCAAAGTAACAGCTTAACCACCCCAGTCGGCTACAATTGAGGTCTTTCTTTCCTATTATGAGGTGCATGATGGGGTACAAAAGCGCGCTGGCGTAAGCAGAATGGCTAATTTGAAATACCCGTGTGGTATGCACCATTATGAGCCACACGTCCGTCATAGTGGACAAATATTTAGGTGCTCACATGCTGAACCAAGGGTGCCTGGCCGTGGTGGTCTAAATTCAGCGGAGGTGATTTAGGTAGAGGCCCCCCCCGTACTGTGTGATATCAGCTGACGTTGAAGAACAGCAGATGGTCAAAATTTCGTGAGCCATTAACTGCGGCGTCTATCAAGACCCGGTCGTAGTTATGGATTACTAAAAGCCCACACGATAATATTGTTGTTAATGATATTGTTATTAGGCTCCACACGTTTTAAAACAGAAACAAATGTAATTATTGAATGAAAGTATATGAATATAAATGATGTGTAAATAAATAACACATACGGGTCCAATACCAACATTCCACGCTTGCGCTACAAAAGTCACCTCAGTGAAACGTTATTGTCACCTGGATTTATTTCGCCAGGGCTTTTTGTCACTAGCCTCTGACAAATGCTAAGAATGGTAGTTTCAGTAGTCCTCTGACAGCATTCGTTCATTAATCGCAGTCAATTTCAATTTCAATTTGAGATTTATTTTTCTGTACGTGCAACAGAAAAAAATGAAGCAAAAGCAAAAGGCTACATAGCCTGACGGAGGCTTTTGCTCCGAAATACAGTCTGGCAAAATAAAATAAAATAAAAACTAAAAATAACATCTCATACACAACTTAGCCGCAATTAGAGAACATCATTATATACAGATACAATTTGCAAATTCTGATCACACATGTAACCATCACAAATATAAAGAAAGAACAGAACAGTAAATAGTAATGAAATACCTAAAAAACATCGTAATATATACAATAGGTGAGGTAAGGAAAGCATCTGGAGACACATACATTCCTAAGCACCTTGAACAAACAATAAGCAAAAAAACAAACAACAACAAAGGGCTCAAATAGTGTGCTCTAAGCAATTGGGACACAGAAAGTAATAAATAATCCAAATTTCTGTATTAAGTGTATTCAATACATTATAAAGGAGAATTCCTTGAACTTATTTTTGGAAGTTTTCTTATTTAGATCAAGTACGTCACCAAGTTTGTTGAGGAGACTCGGTATTTGATAATCAATATGTTGTTGACCATAGGTTGTTCTAGTTTTCGGTGTTCTTATACTATGTGTACGGAGATAGTACTCAGCACATCGAGAAGAATCGTACATGGGGTATAGTTTATTATTTTGGATATACAATAATAACTTATAATAATATATTTGGTTTGCTTTGTAATATGAGACATTTAGGGAATAACGGACGTGCGCTAAGACCTTGTGGCATACCGTAATATCCCTCGAATAGTCTTAGTACCTTCTTTTGTAGTGCAAGTAATGTTTTATAGTTTTGAGCCGTCGTTGTTCCCCAACATAAGACACAATAACTTAGCCTGGAATATATCAGTGTATAATATAACGCTTTCTTTAGCCAAAGTGGTAATAACGGACATAGTTTGTACATACATCCAACGCTTCTACTTAGATCTGCCGCCAATTTATTTATATGTTCATTCCAGGAAAGGTCTTCCTGGAACCACACACCCAAAATTTCTGTACCTTGACTTGTTCTAAAGTCTGACCCTCAAAGGAGACACTTAGACTTATATTCCGTGGCTTATTAATGGGTTGCAAACAATATATATTTAGTTTTACTCGCGTTTAGCCGCAACTTGTTTAGTTTAATCCAGGAAGACAACTTATTTAGATATGTGTTTACAGACAGATACAGATATGTGTCTCACAGCTAGGTAGCCATGTATTCTTATCTCAGGTAAAGAACGAGTATGAATGAGTGAATAAACTTTATTTAAAGTCCGGCAGTTTTACCGGGCGAGGTGGAGGAAGAGGGAAATTAACCCTTGTTCTCTTCCCACTCTTCGTCGATCATGATGGCGGTGCCTAAGGTGACCGCTTGAAGTCCTTGCCCCCGGACGGCATCTTCTGCTTGCAGGAAGGCCTGAAGTTTTTCGTAACTTATCGACTCTATACCTCGTCCTTACAATTAAAGTATATATACAAAATATGCGGAATGTGCCCTACATGCTACTTTAAGCACACTGATTGCCCAAGTAAATATTTTTCCGGAGTAGTTCATCATTAAGTAACGCACGCTAGCGTCACCGTGTGAAGACTAAATGTACCACTAATGTCTAAGCTGAATGACGATCCGGCCGCCTTGCAGGTGTTGCAGGTGCTCCTGGATCGATGCATACAGGCGGGGCACTTCCACCTATAACAGTAGCACCTGGAGGTGAGTGTGACTGTGCACTATTATCATCATTATTATTATCATACCTATATAAATCATTTCTGCCTCCAACTTTTACTTTTTTGAAGGTATATGACTCAATTGTTGTGATCCACAATTGTCTGACTCTTTCATTGTCACTGATGTACTGGTTTGTTCTGCCAGATTCGTGTACCGTTTTGTGTTCATCCCCTTCAGTACGTACTCGGTGATGCGTTCGAAAGTTCATGACAGACAGAGCGCAAAGCATGCAGGACTTTGCTGGTTATGTCATCTCTGCAATTTATCTAGAAGTCCGTATTTTTGCTCCTCACTGTGTTGGTACATAAAATCATGACTCCAGAGAGACCGTACCCATACTACTTTGCTAAAAACGCTTGGTTGCTCCGCGCACGCTGCTATCTAAGGGGGAGTGACCATGCGGTGGGTGTGCGATTACGAGTACAGCGGTTCTTCCGATACCGGCTGTGAGTCAGCAGGGCTGTTTGCGATTCAAGGGCGAAGCAGCCTATAAGGTCTCGGCGTATCAGCATGCTCATCGTCTGCTGCTGCTGTCGTGGTGGTGCTGCTGTTGAAGTGAAAAAGAGGGTGCCACCACATCAGCAACTTGCCGTGTGGCGACATAGTGCGAAGGGCACTCGTTGACTGTGGAGGTGCTTGTCGCTGCCATAAACTCTGAACTACCAGCTTCCAAGACGAGACTGCGCTCTCTCCCGCGAAACTTGACACCGACGAAGGTGCGTGCGTCCATTAGCAATTTTCTTGACTGAGAAAACGCCAGTTTCCTGCGTTGCACAATCATTCACTGGCCACGCCATCTTTATATGGCAAGTGGCCATTATTTTGGCCTTCCTGGATGACAAACATGATTAACTACTCAACGGCAGCCATCCACGCCTTCAACGTGACACCGTGTGTAAGGAAGCCTATCGCATAGTGGCATAGTGGAGGGATAGTGTATTACTACTCTCGCGTGGTTTCCCGCTCACATGAGGTTAATCAGGCGAGGCCCCATCAACCTTAACGAGCGGGCTCATTCCAAGGCACGAGGTTCCGCTTTCCGCGACCATGGAGAACTCCACCGCCAGCCCACAGTTGTGGAGAACAGAGATAATCCAACCATTTGTAACGAATTTGTAACGACTTTACATAGCACGTTTACCTCGGCAAGAGAAACTTTCTCCTTCGTAAAAAAATGTTAAATCAAGCGCAGGCGTTCACTCCGACACTACTGCAGAGGGTTAGTGTCCCAGCCCAGCTTTATTGCTAAAAAAAGTTATCCTGACATTTATCGCAATAGCTCCTGTAGGCACGGCAACGAATACGCTTGCCTGAGACCACATGCTCTGGCAACGCCCTTCGTTACGGGGTACGAATCACGAATCAATTAAATGAAGGCAACTGAATATCCGCTATCAAGGGCCCCAGTGACGGGGATTAACTGTTCGCTGTCCAGAGGGCCCAGTATGCAATGATCGGGCTTGGCCTGACTGTCCTATCACGGGAGCGGCCCGCTACATGTTGATTCATGCGCCTCTGAACTTGCACAAAAAGTTTCGCATCCGTACATCGTTCATTGGGTTTTGCGTTTATCAACATGAGTTCTCGCGTGAACACCTTCGTTTGCTTTTCATTCTATTTTGTGGACACAGTCTTTTGAATAACTCTGGGAATGGCTGGGTTGGTGCGCAACATCCAGAGTTTCTTGGTGGTATATTAAAAGGCACTGACAGAAAACCTTATGGCGCAATATTTAGACATTCTAGCTCATTAAAGATGACCTTTATCTAAGCACTGTTCGGCAACTGCAGCGTTTTGATGGTTTAGCAAATTTCTACGCCGCTTATGCCAAGTGCCTAAACTGTTAAAAGTTCTATTAGACCACACGCAATCCCCAACAGCAATGCAAAACAGGGACCGACACCACAACATAAGTTGGCCTAGTTACGAAGACAAAACAAGCCGAAGTAATTATGCTAATGCATCGAAGGCGCGCTGGTCTTGCCCACACTTAAGAATACTTCTGGGCTGCCTCTCGAAGCACGTACTCAGAAGCTAATTATGGCTAATAGAACGCCCCCCCCTCCCCTACTTTGCTCGATGAGTGCTATCTTGCTCTTAGACGTGCTATAGACAAGTTCTCATAAAAACATTTTCAGTGTTCCACTAACGTGAAAGAGTTTTGGTTTTTTATTCTAAGTATATAATTTCTTGTTCACCTAGAGTAAACTCCCAAATTTGAAAGTGAGTTCTGAAGGGAGTATCCACTTGCCGAGCAACGCCAGACCTTTGGTCACCGAGACTAGGTGTTCGGCTAAGGTTGTTTATTTTTTCCTTAAAAATATACTTTTTATCACCTTTCATTTCCTTTTATTATCTTGTGCAGGACATGGCAGCAAGCCGGTATCAAAATTCACAGCTCTCTGTCTTTCCGTCAGTTTGTCTGTCTTGGCTGGCCTTGGTGACCATTGAACACGTGTGAGCATGTCATATGGGCACGATGAATATTCCAGTTGGTGTATTGAATCAGTTCGAATGAATACAACTGGCAACGGCTACGCACAAAGTGCTGCCACCCACAAAAGTGTATGAAATGCAACCTTTCAACTACTTGGCGAAACAGTATTTTTTTCTACGCACTAGTATTTCAACAGCCACATAACATACCTAGAACGGTGACCTTGTAAATAATTTCAGGTGTGAATATATAAGTGTTTTGTGTAAGTCAGTTACTCTACTTCCCACGAAAAAGTTCTCATTGTACTTTTGTTTTGCCGATTGCTTACACAACGAAAACATCACAATCTTCCTTAGGGCCAGGAGGCATTCTGCCAGTTCCACAGCGACCTGGCGGAGCATTGAGGCCAGGACATCGGCCTGGTAAGAAGCATTACATCTGCGTTCGACAGTTTTTGTATATTGAACAACGAATACATATTTGAGTCTGAAAGAAGGAAGCCTGATTAGCGCCATTTATTTGTAACACGGTACGCGCAAATGCGAAAATATAGGCTTCTGTGGAAGTAAATAGTAAGACGTGTAGAAGAAGGTAGCGTAAACACCTGAAGTGCGCAAAAGGCCTAAATTCAGATAAAGTAGCACACTGTCTTTTTCATATGTTGAACATTGTACACTCTCTGCTTTAGTTGCCCAATAGGTATTGAAGTTTACGTGTTGTGAAACCCTGAGTTACATACATCCACTTTTTCCCACTGTACTATTAAGGACAAAAGAAAGTAAACTTGCTAAGTAAGACGAAGAAGACCATACA
>WOVY01008546.1:0-22320 GCA_013436015.1 Rhipicephalus annulatus | reverse complement strand
AAATGAAACGTACAGCATATGAACCTGCCTTAGACATGTTACTTCAAATGCGCACATTATTAACAGGCTTAAGGATGGTGCACACCGGCGACTAGCAGTGGTCGCGCGATCATTTGTGACTGGTCACAAACAGTCGCAAACGGTCGCAAACGGTTGCAAAGCGACTAACCCTGACCGATGTTTTAGTCACGCCACTGCAGTCGCAAAGATGCTGGAACCAATCAGCGATGCTAAATTTATGTTTTCTTGTTTTTTTTTTCATTGCGCTGACCTCCTGCCGCCAGATACAAACGAGTGCGTTCCTCTGGGTGTGTGTCACCATGGCCGCGACGGAATACTTGGCTTGGAGATGGCGGAGCGCAGCAGCTCGAGCAAAGTGTTGAATTTACGTGGCGGCATTCGCAAGAAGCTAAGCACCATTAAAGTAAAGAGAAAAGAAATTATGCACTATCTTTCCCCCGTATTGAGAATCGTTTTTTTTTGTCTTGAACTTGGCTTGTAACCGCCTTTAATGCAGCGCAAACGCGTTTGTGCTTCATGCCTTGGCAACGGCTTAAGACACCGCGTTCGAGAGACGTTGGGCTGTGAGACGTCCCCCGCTACGCCACCGATTACAACAGAAAAAAATGAAGACCACGCAACTCCTTTTTTCTCCGGTTCCTTGTTAGCTATTTGTCTCAATCACTTTCCGCATACAGGGATTCGTGCTGTGGGCGGGAAGTAAGAGAGGCTACGACCTGTTTCTGTTTACTGATTCATTAAATTTAATCCTAACTGCAAACATCGTATACCCGCGTACATCAACCACTACACAAAATTATAACACATTATTTAGACACTCGCGATGTTCGACACAGGCAGGGACATAAAGAAACTGCAACAATACAAGGGTATGCATATAAAAAATCACACACGACGACACAAATGATAAAGTCATTAATTAATAAAACCCGCGCAATGTCTCAATATGCCGCATCTTTTCCCGCAAAGCTCGTTTAAGTAAGGGAGGTGAAGTTCGTCTCACAGAATGTCCATCTAGTCGGGGCCTCGGAGTTGGCTGCTCGAATCGGGGCCGAAGGTTGGTTCTTGGCGTCGAAGTCTGATCTGTCCAATTCATCAGCGTCTTCATCATCTTCGTCATTGTCGCCTACATCGTGCCTCACAGTAATTTCCATCTTAGCTTCTCTACCATCTCGAGCTCATCGCATCGTGTCTCTGACCTCCTCGTATCGTCTCGTAGTCCCTTTTTGTAGGACCCAACTCCGCCCTACCAGGGCACCAAACCAATCGCCACTATCGACGCGGCATATTTTTTTGTCAGTCGGAGTGTAACATGTTCGGCGGCCGCCCCCCGGCCTACACCAGTAGAAAACCCTCTCCCAAACAAAGCCGAGCAAGTAACGATGTACAAACTCAAGCCTCAGAGAGAGAGATGGGCGAGCTGTCCCAAGACACTTTAACTACGGGCGAACAATGGTCCCGATGCTTCCCGTACTTGGTGAGCCGATGTCCAGACCAAGTCTCAACGTTTCCATGCAGCTCGGTGTCTCCCGCGAAATTCTCCGTAGCCGCCGCTCCTTCGTCATTCACCGCCGCGGGCGGCCATCCGTGCAAAACGCAGTAATGAGCCCACGTTCACACGTTCGGGTGTGTCTCGCACTGTTTCGTTTTGCGTTTTGAGCCACTGCCGGCCTACACACTCACTTTCGTTCTGTTTATTTTCACTCGTTCAAATGCTTTCGCAAAGAGAGTTCAAGGAACTTTCAGGAAACGAAACGACCGTTGGAGCTTTCATCGAATGAACACTCAAATTTGGCGTATGTGAAGCTAGCGAAACGACGGCTAGCTCATCAAGAGTGTGGCATGTAGTAATATTGTTACATGACACCCATGTCCTGATTATCATGTTTGGATGTGTCGCTTACTTATGTCGTTGGGTCGTGTCATGTAATACCGAGTTTGGTACATGTGAAGCTAGCAAAACGGCTGCGAGCGCATAATGAGTGTAGCATGTAGTCAAGTTGTTACATGACACGCATATCATGTTTTTCATTTTTGCACCAGTATCATGCCTTCATCATCCATGCACGTCCCGTAATACCATGATTGGTACACGTGAAGCTAGAAAAAACGGTCGCCAGCGCATATAGAGCCTGGCATTAAGTCATGTTACGACACACATGTCAATATTTTTTATGTTTGGGTCTGTCGCTTCGGTTCGCCATGCAATCATGCCTTACCCTACTAGTTTTCAAACATGCCATTTGAAACAAAACCGCCGCAAGAGCTGCCGGACTATGAAATTTAAACCATGACAATGATGACATACTGATCATTTTTTTATGTTAAGGCTAGACAATTATGTTCTTCTTACAGTCATGTTATGCTGTACCATATTTGGTGTCAATATCTTTATCGAAACGGCAGGAGAGGTAAATGTAATAGATAGATAGATAGATAGATAGATAGATGGATAGATAGATAGATAGATAGATAGATAGATAGATACGCTCAAAGTCACCGAAATTAGCTAAGAAATGCTTCGCATTTAAAAGAAGGCAACTGGCTTTTGCATGAATAACCCCAACCAGAGTCATGTTGATTTCCCAAAATAATGTTGTGGTTCTCAAAGTGGCTAGTGATTTCAGAGTAAAGGAAGTGTTCAAAGAACTTGCAAAAGGTACTAGTTAGGCAGATGCGGTAGTAATTTAATGAAGAAGTGGGGTTCTAGCATTCATTGAATATAGGTTATTGCGGAGCGTGCCTCCAACTTCGAAGTGTGGAATTTTGGGCTAGTTGGCATGACATGACGATAGTTATAGCGCGAGAACAGAGCGATGACACACAGATAAGAAGTAAACGAGTGCCATCATCGAACCGAGTTTATTGCGCAGAGCGTCAAACATATAAAGTAGACAGTAAACCATGTGACAAAGACCATGTGGCAAAAAGAGCAATGCATGAGTAAGGGGACAAAAAAAGCAGAGAGAAAGGCAAAGAAAAGGGTGTAGGGAAACGAAACACAAAATTAAAACTGAAGGTAATGTAATTACTTGGGCACACCGAAACCTCCGAGGAACCTTGGTTTCTTCTCGGACAGAGACACGGAAGGCTTACTAATGCACGACACCTGTTCACCGGTGATCTGGTAGGCACGGCGAGGCTGCACGGGGCAAGATGTTCACCGCGCTTCCCGTTTTATTGTTGCAGGCCCTTTTGCTGCCTTTCGCCGGGTTTATTCCATCGCCACATCAGGTGGTCTTCCGGGCTGGAAAAGTTTCAACTGGCATCGGCTCCGTCTTTGCTTCGGCAAGCTTCGTTTCCAATGTGCTTCCTGCGCCTGTGCGGATGCATATCAAAGGCCTGAAGTCATCAACCTGGGCATTTATTAAACCAACAGTTCACGAAGGATCGGCTAGTGGGCACGGTGAGGCTGTACGGGGCAAGATGTTCACCACACCTCCCGTTTTATTGTTGCAGGTGAGTTGTACTTATTCGTACCGATCTGACGAAGATGCCTTCTTGTTGTGCCGTGCCCACGGACGATACTTTGTATACTATGTGATTGCGCGCATGCATGTAAGCTATTGTTGTGTGGGGACATTGAATTAAATCCAGGGCCTACCGTTGAAGAGATGCTAGAGTCACTTATTAAAGGCCAACAAGCTATCCGAAACTATTTGCTAGAAGTAAAACAAAGAGTTGAGCAAACAGAACAAATGGTGATGTCTCTGGGAGGACGGTTAAGCCATTTGGAGAGCAAAACGAAAGAAATGGCGGCGAGAATGGATTCTTTTGATGGTGTTAGAGAGGTTGTCATGACTTTACAGGAGACAATACGTCTGCAACATGCGAAGCTAGTCGACCTTGAAGACAAGGGTAGGCGTAATAATTTGGTTGTATTTGGCGTTGAGGACGCCTCGAAGGAAAGTGAACTCGACTTAAGACGACTAATTCTCGACGACATCTTCAAAGAAACTCTAGGAGTAACTTGTTCGTCTGTTGATAGAATTCATAGAATAGGTAGGCCGTCCATCAAATCACCCTGTGATCCTTCACTTCAGTAATTTCACTGAAAAACAAGCCGTCATGCTCAATGCTAAAAAACTTAAGAGAACAACTGTCTTCATTCAAAATGATTATTCGCAAGAAAAACTAAGAAAAAGACGATCACTTTGGCAGAGTGCCAAATCTGAAAAAGACAAGGAGAAGAAGGTTACGCTTGTGCACGACAAACTTTACATTGACAAAAAGTTGTACGCATTGAACGATTCCACAAACCGGCGCATTCCTGTCGAGTCAAATGAATTGCCAGCACCAGCATACATATATTGACTCCGGCGCCCTCTTGATGAGCTGATTGTCATTTCGTTTAATGCAAGAAGTATTGTAAATAAAATTGACAGTTAAGAACTGCTTCTTTTGAATTATGACCCCTATCTAGTTGTAATCACCGAAACCTGGCTGAGTGATAGGATTAGTGACGGCGAAGTTGTTCCACGTGGCTATCAGATATTTCGGTGTGATCGTGGCTCCCGTGGTAGGGGCATTGCCGTCATAGCTAAAACCAATATCGCGATCTCGGTTTTGCTTGGGATCTCTAATCATGAAAGCTTGTTTTTAAACGTATCTTTTTGTGACTTGAAATTCTTGCTTTGTGCTGCTTATCGATTGCCTGATGCAACCGACTCGTTTCTTTGCAAATTGTACGATTATCTTTTGCCCTACCATGGTCGGCCGGTTATTGTAACAGGCGATTTTAATCTGCCGAATTTGACTGGAATCAGCCTACTTATGGAGAGAGTGACCCATATGATACTCTCTTAGACATGATGTTGGCTATAAGTCTAAAACAGTTAGTTTTGGAACCTACCCGTCTTGACGCCATTCTAGATTTGTTTTTTGTTAGCGACGTATTTTTCAGTGGTGTAGTAAATGTAGATCCTGGTATTTCCGACCACCGGCTCTTATCGTTTTATTGTTCTTCTACCGGGTTTGGCAGTGTTGAAGACCAACCGGTCAACCATGTCAAAAATTTTGACCGTGCCGATGACGCTTCTACCATTGATTACTTAGAGTTAAAATTTGATATCCAAACTAGCAATGATGTGCACACGTTGTGGGCGCACTTCAAGGAAGCAATAAAATACTGCATCGAGCATTTTGTACCCTTAAGGAAGGTTAGAAACAAGCGTTACAATGAATGTATTACCCGAGATATCATTCAGACCAAGCGTAAGATTAAACGTCTTAGGAGAAAGAGGAGTCTAGGGAAGCAACATTTGCAAAGCCTGAAGCAGTCTTTGGAATGTAAGGTTGAATCAACGAAAGCTCATTATTTTACCGTAACACTTCCTGAGTTCATTAAAAATGACCCCTCAGAGTTTTGGCGGTTTCTGGGTGAACGGAAAAATATTTTGAAAGAAATAGCTGTAAATGGTAAAATTGTAAGAGATGACAAAGAAATAGCTCAATCATTTAATCATTACTTTCAATCAGTGTTTTCACCAGGCAGATCAGTTTCTAAACGCCCAACGGATTATTCAAATATACCTGTTATTTCGGATATCGGAATACTGGCATTATTACGAAAGCTTGATCCTAGAAAAAGTCTCGGCCCCGATGATCTTCCTAATGGATTCTTGAAACGGTATGCTGATCAGCTATCTGCCTTTTTAACTAACATTTTTTCAGATCTCTCTCACATTAGGTGAAGTCCCGTACGATTTTTTGGTTGCTAGGGTCAAACCACTGTTTAAAACGGGAGAGAAACTTTCAATTTCTAACTACAGACCCGTTTCCATCACAAGTAGCTGTTGTAAAATGTTGGAGCATGTTATTGTAGGGTTCATTCATAAATTTCTGGCTGAAAGGAACATTTTGTCGTCCTATCAACACGGTTTTAGAAAAAATATGTCCACTAATACGCAATTGGTCACTACCGTTCATCACTTTTCTGCGGTATTGGACGAGTCTGGACAAGTTGTTGTGGTTTTCCTCGACTTTAGCAAGGCCTTTGACAAAGTGCCACACGATAAGCTTTTGTATAAACTTGAACACATTGGCTTTCCTGATTGTCTTTTGAACTAGATAAGAGCTTATTGAAATAACAGAAAACAGTATGTTGATAATAATGGTTATTTCTCTAATTTTCTGGCTGTTACCTCTGGGGTACCCCAGGGCAGCGTGCTGAGACCACTGTTGTTTCTTCTTTATATAAATGATTTAGCCCACGTAGTTCCCGAAACTGTCTCCATCAGGCTGTTTGCCGATGATTGTGTTGTTTTTAGAGAAATTCGCTCACCTGATGACTGTGAAGTTTTGCAGGAATCCCTAGTTGCAATGGACAGTTGGTGTGAGTAGTGGGGAGTGATGTTGAATGCCGGAAAATGTGCATTTCTACAAATAACGCGCAAAAAACATTTCTTCAACTCCCAGTACTTCTTGCAGAACACTAGTATTGCAGATGTTGGGAAGTACAAGTACTTGGGCCTCACTTTGAACTCTTATTTATCTTGTTCATCCCACGTAAAACGTATTTGTTCTGCTGCATTTATTAAGTTGTGTTTTTGAGACGAAAATTAGGACATTCTCCTAGTCACGTTAAGCTTTTAGCCTATGAAACTTTTGTTAGAGCTAAACTTGAATATGCTTTCGTGATATGGGATCCGCACTTGAAAAAAGATACCTATATGCTTGAGCTCGTGCAGAGAAAAGCGGTGCGTTTTATTTTTAACAAATATGGGCGTTACGATTCTCCGTCGAAGCTCATGACTGATAATGATATTCAAACCCTAGAAGTTCGTAGACGCTTGGCCCGCTTACTCTTCCTCAACAATATTGCTACTTCTGAGGTGAAAATAACTCCGTCAGCTATGATTAAACCGCTAAGCACAAGAAGGACCCGTCACATGCATGCTCATTCCTTTCAGCCTATCTTCGCCCAAACAAATTAGTTTAAGCACAGCTTCTTCCCACGTACAATTTCCGAATAGAATGCGCTCCCGGAAGCAGTGATACAAGCCAAACATTTTTCCCAAGTGCTCCAGGAAAGCATGTGTCGCAAAGTATATGCATTGTTTGGTGTGCTAAGCCTTGACCAATCTGCATTGTACTCCTTCTTATTGTTATTATTTATATTCTTTATATGTATGTGTAATAGTGTTATGTGTATTGCCAATCGCCCCTCCTGCTTGGGCCACAAACTGGCCGGCAGTATTCGCGATAAATAAATAAATAAATCTGCGTGGCTTCGACGAAAGTCGGGTGCGCTCATCCCTGTGCTTATAACGCGTAACTGTGTCCTTGAAAAGGGGCACACAGTTGCACTCAGTGCAGCGCTGAGGATGAAAATCATTTTTCCTGTTTTTAAGATTGCTAGTGTGTCCTCTCAGTTGATCGTTCAGACATCCTCCGGTCGTTCCGACATAACAAGTGCCGCAGGAAAGTGAAGTCCCATGGAAAACTTTTCGCGAGCATGCCCCATACCTGTTTCTATGCTTAACGTTAAATTCAGCTGATCACTGCGTTCGCAGGGGGTTCGTAGAATTACTAAGACTGATTATTTTGAACAGTACAGAGAACAGCACCACGTAAAATCCCGCACGTTTTCTGATTTTTTTTAGCCTGTGTGATATCTAGTGTTTGTATAGAACAATGTCTATCCATTTACAGTTTGTATCCGTGTTGCTGGAATCATGTCTCGGCCTCTGCTCTGCCCTATTGGTCCGGAGGATAGTCTCAGAAACAGAAGCGATAAATTCCTGCAGAAAACCTGAAGTCGTAAGCCAGGCCACTTGAGCTTTGAAGTTCGCAGAGATGTTGCGAACGCACGACCTGTTCAAGGCATTCACAAGGCAGGTCCGTGCTATGCGTCGCTTTACTAACTTGCTGTGAGCGGAAGAAAAGGGAAGTAAAGGTTTCAGCGGACGTAATTTTAACACCAAGAAAGTGTGCTTTGTGTTAAAAAAAGTCTGAAATCGAAAAAGCGAACCTTGTCATTCTAGAGGATTTCATGGTCATCACAAGAGGCTCTAAACAATCTTCAAAAACAACTATCGTTTGAGCCGCGATTTAGTGAAACATAGAAGAGAGACAATTTAGAAAAGTCAAAAAATAATCCACGTATTTGAATACTTTGACGACATGCATGTCCAATACTTTTTCTTGTGTAATGCCAATTTTTGCCAATAGTTGATCACTGAGTAGAGTTGCTATGCATGAGCCAATTGACACACCTTTTTTTCTGAAGATAAGTGCAATAATTCTATTGAATAACGTAGAGGCAAGGTACAGCAAAACAGGAACAAGGAAATCTCGCGCACTGATGCCAGTTTTTATTTGGAAGTAGAATATCACGAAGACTTCTATGTTGTATCTCATACATTTTAATACCTCGTCGTGAGGTATTGAGTAACATAGGTTTGTATGTCAATTGAAAAACCTAACACTATAGTTTGACTGTTTAAAAAATGTTATCAGTTTCTGCAAGTCTTTGATCCGAAGTGGGTCATCGATCGTTAGACACTTCAAATGAGTCTGAATAAACATGGCGACTTGCTTTCGCAACATTTCACTTTTTGTCACAATGACTCGGAAGCGCATGTCGACTTTATGTGTCTTGGTAGAAAAAAACAGAATAAACTGAATCCAATTTTGTGCATTTACTATTATGCTGTGCTAACTGTTTCAACTCTAGTTTATGACACCTTTTTTGGCTTGTGTTTTTACTGTATCTAGATGAACGTCAGTACAAACATCGAAAACAGAGCCAATAGCTGTGATCGCCTTTTCTAGGTACAAGCAATTAGGAAGAACGGCGAAACCACCCTCCTTATCTGACGGCACGACACAAAGTTCATTGTTTTTCAGGAACTTTGTCGTCTTCCGCACCGGAAAGCTGTTCCTGGTAGGCTTACCCCGTAGGAGCACGTCGACGCCTTCTGAGATGCATCTGTCGGAATCCTCTGGTGAAGCGCGGCCAGCACCAGAGCACGCCATTGAAACAAGCTCGGGTGCGGGCCTCTCTCGGTCGACGGCGAACTTCGGACCTAGGGCAAGGGTATTGTGGACGTAGTCTGGGAGGACGATGTCACTGCATGAGTGGATCATACCTGATTGCCACGACTTGTTTGAGCACTGCGCACGAAGGCTAGTTAGCTCACGGGACCACGAACTGTTTGCAGCTTCTTCGATTCGGTCGCAGTACTCTCGCCATCTTATTTTTTTATTCCCGGTGTTAGATGTGTTACTTGAGGTTGGACAAACAGGGCGCCACGCTACGTGCGCTCTTGTCGGTGCCATTCAGACTTCAGAATTTCGCACAACCGTATAATGTGGCCGATAGAGGGGTGGCACCCTCCAATACAGGCCTTAACGTCCTGAGGCATGTGCTTGGTGCGAATGCAGCAGGTGAAGGTGCACGCATGGCAAACGGAAACTGCGATGAGGGTTATGAAGACTGATTGATAACGAGAAATACACGAAAGAGAGCATGAATAACTGGAAATGTAACTTAGAAGTGTGGCAGTTTGGGCTAGTTGTCATGACATGACGATAGTTATATCACGAGAATAGAAGGATGACAAAGAGAAAAGAAGGACAGTAGCGCTAACTTCCAACTTAGTTTATTGCACAGAGCGCAAAAACATACAGAGGAGACAGTAAACCATTTGACAAAAACCACCTGGCACAAGAATTAATGCAGGAGTAAGGGAAAAACAAAAGCAAAGAAAAGTATGAAAGGAGAAAACAAAAGTGAAAGTAAAGGTAATATAACCACTTGCGCGCACCGAAACCTTCGAAGAACCTTAGTTCCTTCTCGGACAGAGAGACGGAGGGCTTGCTAATCCATGACACCAGTTCGCATGTCATCTGCGTGGCTTCAACAATAACTCAGGTACGCTCATCTCTGTGCCTCTACAGCGTCACTCTTTCCTTTAAAAGGGGCACACACTTGCACTCAGTGTGGTGCTGAGCAAGAAAACCATCTTTTGTTTCTAAAATTGTTAGCGTGTTTTCTCAGTCAATCGTTCAGACATCTTCCGATTGTTCCGACATAACAAGCGTCGCAGGAAACATGAAGTCCTATAGACAAATTCTCGGGAGCATATCCATGCCTATTTCTATGCTTAACTTTACATTCAGCTGATTATTGCTTTTTCGGGGGGTTTGAAAATTTAGTGAGACTGAATATTTTGAACGGTGCAGAGAACAGCACGCAAACTCCCGCACGTTTTCCGATTTTCTTGAGCTCGTATTATATCTAGTGTTTGTGCAGAAAAATGACTATCTTTTCACGCTCTGCATCCATGTTGCTGGAATCATGTCCATGTCTCTGCTCTGCCCTAATGGGGCAACAGGATAGTCTAAGCAACAGAAGCAATAAACGCCTGCGGAGAACCCGTCGCCGTAAGCCGAGACACTTGAGCTTTGAAGCTCGCCGAGATGTTGTGAACGCATTCCGTGTTCACGGCATTCTCTAGGCAGGTTCGTGCCTACCTCACTTTACTAACTGCTGTGAGTGGAAGAAAAAGGAAGCAAAGGTTTCCGCGCACTTGGTTTGTAACACCAACAAGCTCCTTGTGGGCTAAAAAACAGTCTTAAATCCAAAAAGCCTAGCTTGTCATTCTCGGGCATTTCATGTGTAAACTCAAGAGGCTTTGAACAATCTTTAAACACGCCTATCGTTTAGCCACAATCGAGTGGAACATAGAAGAATTATCATTTCAAAGAGCCAAAAAATAATCCACGTATTTGATTACTTTGACGACATGCGTGTCCAATAACTTTTCTCCCATTTATTGCCAATTTTCGCCAAGAGTAGACCTTTGAGTAGAGGTGCTATGCATGAGCCACTTGACGCACATTTTTTTTCTGCAGATAAATGCAAGCATTCGATTGAATGAACGTAGAGGTAATGTAGAGCATAACAACGTCAAGGAAATCTCGCGCCCTGATGTCAGTTTTATTTGGTAGTAGAATATCACGAAGACTTCTGTGTGATCTCTTTTTCATTCCAATACCTAGTCGTGAGGCAGTGAGTAATATAGGTATTTATGTCGATTCAAAAACCTTACACATTAGTCTGATTTGACAGTTTGAAAAATCCTATCAGTTCCTGCGAGTTTTCCCTCAGAAATAGGTCATCGATCATTAGACAATTGAGATGGGTGTGGATAAACTTGCCGTGTTACTTTTGCCACGTTCCACTTTCTGTCACATTGACTCGGAAGGACATGTCGATTTCATGTGTTTTGGCAGACAAAACAAGCTGAGCCCTTTTTGTCGCTTTTTCTAATATGCTATGCTAATCGTTTCAACTCTTCTTTACGACAAGTTTACTTGGCTTGCGTTTTTACTCTATCTGAACGAATGTAAGTACAACAATTGAAAACAGAGGCAATAGCTGTGACCACCTTTTCTATGTACAAGCAACTGGAAAGAACCGTGAAACCACCCTCCTTATCTGAGGTAATGACACAAAGTTCATTGTCTCTCGCTAACTTGGCCGTGTTCCGCAACAGAAGACTGGTGCTGGCAGGCTTACCCCGTAAGAGCACGTCGATGCCTTCTGAAAGGCAGCGGCCCAAATACTCTGGTGAGGCGCAGCCAGCAATAGAGCGCACCATTGAAAGAAGCTCGGGTGCAGACCCCTCTTGTCCGACGGCGAACTTCACACCTAGGACGAGGGTGTATTGAACGTAATCTGGGAGGATGACATTCCGGCAAGAGTGGACCAAATCTGATTGCCTGGACATGGTTGGGCACTGCGCACGAAGGCTAGTTAGCTCACGTGATCAGAAGTTGTTGTTTGCAATGTGTTCGATTCAGTCGCAGTACCCTCGCCGTCTTTTTTTCTTCACTCCCGATGAGAGAACTGTTTGTTGAATCTGGAAAAACGGGGCATCAGGGTTTGTGCGCTCTCATCGATCGGTGCCATTCACGCCTCAAAACTTCGCATACCTCTGTACAATAGCTATTAGAGGGGTGGTAACCTCCAGACAAGGCTTTGACGTCCAGAGGCAGGTGCTTCGTGCAAATGCAGAAGGTAATCAGATACCTGGATGATTTCTTGGTTGTTTGAAATCATAACCCTTCTATGTTCCACTCGATTGCGGCTCAAGCAATATTCGTGTTCGCAGAGTATTAAAGCTTCTTGTGTTTAACATAAAATGCCCGAGGATGACAAGTAACAATTTTTGGATTTATGAGTGTTTTTAGCACACAAGATACTGTTGGCGTTACGAACCACCTGCGCAGAAACCTTTACTTACTAATTTTTCCGCTCACAGCAGGTTAGTAAAGTGAGGCGTAGTGCGTACCCGGCTTGAGAATACCTTGAACAAGTCTTGCGTTAGCATTCTCCAATTAGGAACCACTGCAGTGGATCGTACCCATGAGTGAGTGGTATTGCACGCGTTGCGTAAGGCGTACCTGACTGGATGGCCTCAATTTCATCATCGCGCTGGAATCAAACTCATGCATTGCCATGCTTGCCATGCGTTGCGTAAGACGCCACTCAGGTGATGTCAGGCGGGCTCAAACGTTGGCCTTGACCAAGGTTGCCTTTTTAGAAGCAATAACGTTCAGTCTTGTCTCCCAGGCGCAACAGTGCCTCCACTGCCAGATGATGCGCCAGAAAGACGAGTGGCTTCCACACGGTACGGATGAAGGGCGCCCTCATTTGCCAGGTCCATCTAGGTTCGTCTCGAGGCTGATAGGGAGGATGGGGGTCCAGGCTTAGATCCCTGAACAGATGGCATTCTTGGGGAAGAATACGAGCTCCACTGGCTTGTCACCCAAAACTTCCGGACTTGCTTTGCTCGTCTCTTTTGACGATTTTAGGTTTGAGCACTTGTCGGGGTTTCGAAACTTGTCAGGGATGGTTCGACAACATACAGCACACGCCACAAGCAAGTGCCCTCAGTGACACGAAAAAACACCAGAGACATTATGGTACAATTTATACCTAACTACGCGTGTATCAGAATTTTCTTCCCTCTACACCAAGACACAAATGTGGGAAAGAAATCTCTTGAAATCGAAACGCAAAATTGTACGCGCCCAACAACTTAATGAAGTAGAATACATCATGAAACGCATTCTCCTATTTTTAAGTCTCACACCACTTTAACCGGCTCAGACTTTCAAAGTGCGTTAGTTAGAGGACTGGCCATGCTAGCCCTTTGCACGTGACGCTGATAGTATCCACCTAGACCCAATAATGCTCTTATCTCAAGTTTTGTGGGTGGTCGTCGATATTTCACGATGACGGCCATCTCAATTTCTAAAGGTCTACGCCGGCCAAGCTCCACAACATGTCTCTCGTAAGACACCCCGCCGCATCCTAGGATACATTTAGCAGGTTTCGCGGTAAGACCAGATTTTTTCAACCTGTTCTGCACAACTCGTAAAAGCTCGACATGTTCTTCCCAGCATTCGAGAAGATTGAAATATTGTCAAGACACGGCAAAGCAAACTCGGAGAGGTGATCAGGAATGCCGTTCATTGAGCCTGAAAAACAAAAGGCGGCATTTTTAAATCCAAAGCTCAGCTTAAGTGGACGATACGCTTCTAATAGAGAAACGAACGTGGCGTAGCAGCTAGCACGCTCCGTAAGGGGGACTTGCCATAACCCTCACACGAGGTCTAGCATGGAAATGTAATTAGACTGCGACGCAGTTTCTACCTTCTGACCTAGATTTGGTATTGGGTAAATTCAATCTCCAGTTATGGCTTTAAGACGCCAATCATTGATGCACAGTCAAAGATTTTTTCCCGGCACTTGAACAAATATTAGAAAGGCTTTATAGTCACTCTCGTCCAGTACTATGACTCTGAACTCCAGCATTTTACCCATCTTCACTTTCTTGATCTGCTTTTGCACAGGGCAACACTGATACGGCTTGCTACAAATTGCCTCTTCAGAAGGTACCTCGATATTTTGTTCAGTCACCGTCGTATTTCCAGGATGTTCCGAAAATACGTCTTTAAACTCGAAAACAATTCTCCTCAAGTCTTCCTTCTGGTTCAACGGCTCTAAGATTGCCGCTGATTCTCTTTCAATCGCATGACTAGATGTCAAAATTTCTGCTTCCTCTTCATCTGAAGCATTCAAACGCACATTTACGATGAATTCACGTTGAGCGCATGGTTTAATCAAGTTACTGTGGATAATTTTGTTCGGTTGCCTTCCTAATTTTACTGTATAACTGGTACCGGAAAGTTTTAATGTTTTAATGTGATAGCAATCATATGGACACTCTCGGCTGGATAGCGTCGCCAGCGCCGGTGGCAACGTCAGCTTCGATGTCATGTACCATATATGTATACGTATCCATACATTTAAAAACGGAAGAAAGAAAGAAAACCCACGAAAGTCTCCAGCGGACGGAATCAAGCGTGGGACCTCCGCGTCGTGAATGCGAGGCGTCAACCACTAAGCCACAGTGGGGCACCTCCTTGGGAGTTCAAACGGCAAGGTGTTTATATTTATTCCTTACCGCTGTTGGTGGCATTCTTTGGTGAAGGAGAAGAAACTATCGTGTTTCAAAATTATCAGCAAGATGGTACAGTGAGCGCGCGGTGTTTGTCATATCTTCAGCGTAGTTTGGCCCACGTAGAGAATAAAGGGGTTCACGCTTGATCCCGCGCCATTATCTCGCAGTGGGGAGGTCTGCACGTCTCGTACGTATCATGTTGCAGTTACTGGGCGCACAAAGGTCACTGCAATTGTTGCACATCCTCCGTTTGCGAAAAAGGCGTGCTTCTAAGACAGGACGAAGTAACAACTAAGACTTCTATTCGCGTTCATCAGTACCTGTGAGTACCTTTCGTGCGTCATTTGTGCATTGAAATCGTGGGGCACATTTATATCTGCTTGCCATTCTGCGCGTGACCTACCAATTTGTTGCTATCGCGTTCATTGTTTCACCTTTGAGGCAAAGCTATGACTTTTCACTTTGACGGGCCCATCTTGATGAACATCAAGGTTGTTCTTTTTCGGACGGCTATAGCAGCGTTAGCCAGCTTACCACTTGAAAGGTGCGGTTTTTCGCCAATTTGTTGTAGTACTCCTTCGACAACACTTGTGTAGCCTTCTTGTGGCTCTTCACAAGGTCTTTTCTTTTTCCAAGCCTCTGAAGAAAGTCGAGAGCATACGCAACTATATTAGGGTCCTCATCGAATTCCCCCCAGGACTGGCGTAGCATTCCTAATGGTGTTCTCAAACTACTGCTATACATGCCTCGCCGTGGTAGTCTAGTGGCTAAGGTACTTGGCTACTCACCTGCAGGTCGCGGGATTGAATCCCGGCTGCGGCGGCTGCATTTCCAATGGAGGCGGAAATGTTGTAGGCTCATGTGCTCAGATTTGGGTGCACGTTAAAAAACCCCAGGGGGTCGAAATTTCCAAAGCCCTTCACTATGGCGTCTCTCATAATCATATGGGGGTTTCGGGACGTCAAACCCCACATATCAATCAATCAACTCCTGCTATACACCAGCTTTGCAGGGCTAAAGCCAGTGCTCTCATAAGGAGCTCACCTCAAAGCAACCAAGCGAGAAGAATACACGCTTCTCAGTCGCGCTTGTGCTTGTAACAAAGAGATCTCAGTACCCGTTTCAGAACGGAATGCATACGCTCTACCGGAACAGATGGCAGGTGACGGATTGAGCTGTGCGCTACTTTTATTCCACATTTATCCAAAAAGGGAGAGGTAAGGTAGCTAGCGAGGACAATAGCATTGTCATATTCGACCTCAGAAGAAAATGTGACCCGTGTGAGTATACACAGTAGAACATCCAAGACATGAGGAGAATTGAGCTTCTTGAGTGGTATCGCTTCTGGAAATTTCTTGGCTGCACAGAGGGCCGTCAGTTTGTGTCGACAATCTTGTCTTAACTCTGGCGACGGCCCAACTGTATTAAAGGGACACTAAAGGCAACTATTAAGTCGACAATGATTGTTGAAATGACGATCCAGAAGCCTCGTAGTGTTATTTATAGTAAAGAAATGGCCTATTTGAACTAAAATCACATTTTCGTTGTCCGCGTCGGATTAACGCACTTCAAATTACCCGCCTTAAGAAGCGGACCAACCGGACCGAATCAAGTCACTGTTGCCGTGCACAAGGTTTCTCGGCTTTACTGCGCTGGTAGCAGCAGTCCGAAAGCAGCGGGAACTATAGTAGCTACAAAGATCATTGATCAATTTAGCACCAATGGCTCCGAGATTGGGGACGTTTTTTATTGAACTGCGCCCCGCTCGATGGCACCACCTGTCCAATGTAACTACGCAAAAATTGAATTTTTGAACCCCTTGCGCCGTTCCCCGTAGTAACGTCTGGTGGTTCCTTTTTCCATGAATTAAACAGAAACAAAGAGGCAGCGTATTATTGCGCCTTTGATGCATGAAAGGTGCTTTATTTAGCGAAGATAGATCAAATACTAGTGATAACTGGTAGGCGGTTCGTCTGATGTCACCAGGATAATTTTGAGAATAGCCTACTGCATCGCATGATTTCTCGCGCGTTTACTTCAATTTATCGGTAAGTAGGGCACTGTAGCTGATAATATTGTCCCTTTAGATGTTT
This sequence comes from Rhipicephalus annulatus, assembly GCA_013436015.1. NCBI lineage: Eukaryota > Metazoa > Arthropoda > Arachnida > Ixodida > Ixodidae > Rhipicephalus > Rhipicephalus annulatus. Next base: position 5,726 of record WOVY01008546.1, on the reverse strand, counting down.
TCATACATTGAACTGTCACTCAGACCTAATTTGTTATTCTGCTTTAGTGTCGATCTAATGAATAGACGCCGAAAAGCTTCTACGGTAACAGACGAAAAATTCATGGGTGCCTTCCACTTGTCCGTGAATTTTTCCGCTATCTGACAAGTGTCGCATGAGTGCACAATGTCTTCGATGTGAGTGAACACGGCAACCAAGCCGCGACGATGTCACCTAACGTACCCCTACTCGTGCAGGTTTTGACGGGATGCCTTTTTTCGTCGACCGGCTCATCGGCGTTTTGCACGGGCCAGCTTGATCTGCGTCACACCTTTGATGCACTGTTCAAGCTTGGCATGGGTGTCGTTGCTGGTGATATCTTTGATACGCCAGTGGCGCCGCGCCTGCAGCCCGAGCACCATCTTTACAGCGCACACCTACGTGGCATGATGACGTTACCAGTTCAGCCCGCCAGCGCCACGCCAGCGGCTATAAAAGGAACGCCAATTGCTTCAAGCGGCAGTGGACACGGCAACCAAACCGCGACGATGTCACCTAACGTACCCCTGCTCGTGCAGGTTGGTGACTATAAATATGGTTTCCGTACTGACGATCCTTGCCTAATAGTGTTGCCGTGTCCACACACCATTCTAAACTGCATAAGTGACTGTTTTGCGCTAGCGGGTCTGTTGCTTTCACTGTCGGGAGATGTCGAGCAAAACCCTGGACCTATTACGGATGCAATGTTTGAGGAACTGCTAGAAACGCAAAAAACTATCTTGTCTAAAATTTCGCAAATGCAAGAGCAACAGGCCTCATCTGAGTCTGCTATGATTCGAGTTCAAAACAGATTACTAACAATTGAGAAAAAGTTAGAGTGCATAGATAAAGTGGATGGTAGGCTGCTAAAGCTTGAGAATGCAGTCGATAGGAGCCATACAGAATTGAGTGCTCTGTGCAGTAGGGTTGATGACCTAGAAAACCGCTCAAGACGAAAGAACCTTATTATTAGAGGCGTAAAAGAAGAAGGGCCTGAGAAATGAAGACTTACTGAAAAAATAAATGACTATATATTTGGCTCCATTCTCAACCAGAAACTGAAATGTATAGAAAGAATACATAGACTGGGAAAGAAATTTTCTGGCAAAGACCGCCCTGTAATCCTTAAAGTGGCAGACTACCGAGACAAAGTAAAGATACTGAAAAATTGTATCAAGCTAAAAGGCACTCATATTAACATTAGTGAGGACTACTCAAAACGTGTAACTGAGATACAAAGAAACTTATGGGTCTCAAGTCTAGAAGAAAGAAAGAAAGGAGCGAAAGTTAGACTGGTTTATGACAAAGTTATCATCAACAATGTCTGGTACACCTGGAGTGATGATGCCAAGGAGAAGATCAAGTGCAAAGCACTTGCTAAACCCTACCACAAATGACCTGAAAGACAAAAACAGGCCGACTTTAAGATCATCAACCTAAATGCTCGCAGCGTACTGAACAAAAGTCACTTAATCGAAAGTGTAACCTTGGAACATGATCCTGACATATTGGCAATCACCAAGACATGGTTGCACAGTGATGTACATGATATGGAAGTTACACCGCCAGGTTATGTCTTAATAAGGAAGGACCGAGGCGGGAGAGGAGGCGGGGTAGCACTTATAATTAAAAGAGACATAAAGTATCAAACTTTGCCAGATGCTGGTGATATTGAAGCCGTGTGGGTAAAGATTCGATTAATCGATCACCCTGTGTACATTGGAGTTATGTACAGACCCCCCTGTTCTCCTGATACGACTCTGACCGACTTAAGATATTTTATGGATTCTCATATGCACCTGGACGACAAAATAATTTTGATTGGTGATTTCAACGCACCAGCCATTCAATGGGATTCGCATGATATTATAGGAAACGAAGTAGCTCATTGTGAACATCTTTTGGACATTGCCTTTTGTTTTAACCTATGCCAAATTGTGTTTAGCTACACACGTGTTTTTAAGGCTGTATCCTCTATTCTCGACCTTGTATTTGTATCTTCTCTCCTGGAGGAAAATGATTAAACATGTGATGTAATCGAGGGCATATCAGATGTTCAGATGGTTATGTTTTCCTTGGATATGGCGTCCGCTAGGTTGCATAAGGATTACAAAAATACAGTTTTGAACTTCGCAGCTGCTGATGACTTCTCTGCTTCAGAAAAACTTGAAAACTCTTTCGATACTTTTGTTCTCCTACAAAATTCCAATGCATGTACCAATATACTATGGGATTATTTCTCGCAGGTGGTCACTGAATGCATTCAATTCTATATTCCAACACGACAAAAAAGATAGCGAAGAAAAATCTTGAATAACGCGTGACGTGATCCATGCCAAAAGGCAACTGAGACGAAAACGGAAAGCTCACTCAAAGAATCTTTGCCCTGAAGGGAAGGAAACCATTCACACTATGAGCCAGGAATTGAGACGTCTAGTTAAAAATTGCAAATATAATTTTTATAATGTTAAAAAAAGTTCTTTTTACAAGGAGTACCGAACCTGCTCCTTAAAATCGACAAAAGAAAAGTGCAGGACCTGACGGTATACCAAATGAATGCTTATAGAGGTACGCAGTTTGGGTCTCAAAGTACTTGACAATTATTTTCCAGTCCTCCGTATGTTGTGGTTGCTTTCCCACTGCTTGGAAGGTTGGTAAGGTCGTACCGATACACAAAGGTGGTACTACTAACGACTGCAAAATATCCGTCCTATCTCGCCTCACATCCACTTGTTCAAATATTCTCGAGCATATTGTCTCCGAGCATCTTTTGGCTTATCTAGATGTTCACAACTTATTATACTCATAGCAACATGGATTTCGAAAAGGCCTATCTACTCTTACTCAGCTTCTTGAACTTGTTCATGATCTCTCCTCTGAAATTAACTCGCAAGGTCAGGTTGACATGATACTCTTAGATTTTGCAAAAGCTTTTGATAAGGTGTCCCGTGCTAAACTGTTGTTAAAAATAAACACTATCTTTAAAAAGCCAAACCTAACGCGGTGGTTTTCCTCCTATTTCTCCAATCGCAAGCAGTATGTTCAAGACAGCACGAAAAAATCTGCCCTTGCCAAAGTTATTTCTGGAGTTCCCCAAGGAAGTGTCTTGGGCCCACTACTGTTTTTTGATTTTTGTCAACGATTTACCTAAAGATATTACGGTCCCCATAAAGTTTTTGCAGACAATTGCGTAATGCATAAAACAGTCAGGTCTCCTACCGATCAATCAGAACTAAATCTAAACCTCCAAAAAATACAAAAACTGGTGCACCATTTGGCAGATGGATCTAAACGCCGCAAAAAACAGTAACGATGACCGTAACTAGGAAAAAACGCATTCTTAATACGACGTACTCTATAAACGATCATGAGCTTGGCGGAGTAGAAACACACAAATATTGGGGTTTAATAATAACTTCCGATCTACGATGAAATTGCGTATAGACTCCGTTTGTGCTAAGGCTAACAAAGCGTTGTGAAAACTTCGGAGAAATCTGCACCATGCTAGCCCGGAAATCAAATGCTTGGCTTACAAGACTCTCGTACGGCCAATTATGGAGTGGTATGGGATCCGTACACAACAAGTAATCGCACTAAGCTAGATAGAATACAAAGATTGGCGTCACATTTCATATTTAACAAATACCCAGCGCTTGCCACTCCCAAACTCAGCTTTGCAAGCTGGCCCACCTGAACCACTTGAACAAAGGACAGAGCAATGAAACACTCAAATTACTCTTTTTTATTCATTAAAGAACAAGTAAAAATATACAAATCGAAGTATATGTATATAAAAACTGGGGAAACGTCAAGGCACCGGCATAACATGTACATAACCCTCCCAGATCACATAACGATTGTTTTAAGTTCAGTTTCTCTCCGCGGGCGATCTAGTAAGGACAGGCTGCCGAATTCCACTGTCTTATCGGAATGTGTACCTTCTTTCTGAAGGGCCTAAAGGATGTCGCGTATAAAGATGTATAGTTTATATTTTGCTTATTCTATGTCCTCAAGAGCAGAGTGCTTTGGCTATTTCTTGTCATTCATTGTTATGTATAATAGAATTAATAGAATTTGTATAGGGAATACCTACTTTTTTGTATTATATTGGTTTTTTCAACCCCTGTTATAGCATAAATGGGCTGACAGTATAAGAAAATGAAATGAAATGAAAAAAATGTCCTCCCAGCATTTCAGCATATAAAACTCAGGAAAATTCTAGCCTTGGTCTTTTTTATGCCGAGATGCCCATGCCCACGCGTTTTCATGCGCCAGTTCAATATTTTAACGACGATACTTTTGTGGTACCAAAAGCTGCACACATTGGGGGCGTTGCACATCTATGTAGCTACAATACAGGAGCCCTGCCTTCTCACAAAGGTCAACATTATTTTTCCTATTCCCAATTTACGCTTTACATTTGCCCTTTGATTGAGAAGGGCAATGATGAGAAGTCAATTGAAAGTCAACTAGATTCAACTAGAGCAGCGTGATGAGAAGTCATCACGCTGCTCTAAAATGAGCATTTTTCAAACAACCATCGACAGCTCACTTCAACTTTCCGCTACAGGCGATAGCGTGGTGCTACTCTTGCTATCACCCAAAGCACCATGTCGTCTCCTCCGCCGACAGAGACAGCGCCGGTTGCTGCCGCGACAGCAGCGCCTCTCGAGTGGACTTCGAGTCACTCGAGTGGCTGCTTGAGTGACTCACCCGGAATATTTTCTGTTCGAGGCTTTGTCGACTCGCTGAGGAAGGCCACGCAACTGGGCCGCTTTTGCAGGTGGTGTTTCACCACATTGTAAGAGATCAAGTTCCTGCTAAAAATTCCACGCTTGCGATCGCCTGAGGGCACATGTATGAGAAGTTGGAATAGAACATTGTAGCTTGTTCTATTAGAAGCTGTCAGAGTTATTCGAAAAGAAAGATAACGAAAATGATCGGGAAGCATGGTAGACACACCGCTTTGGTGTGAAAGCTTACCGATTCGGGCCTTCAATGACAACCATAGAGATTGGTAAGAAACCACTCTTCGGTAATCTGCCTAATCCACGCGCATTCTCCTGTAAAGTCATGCGCAGAAACAAACGTAGGATACACAACATCAATGGTTGCCGCTGAGCCTCGAGTGCTCGACAAGCTTTCCCATTCACACTAATTTTGGAGAGATATGGCTCTAACAACTGCATGTTCTTTTCAGACTGTCGGATTATTGCGAAAAAAAACTTTTGTTTAGAAACTTTTCGCAAGGTGTCCTTTCTTTTTGCAGTTATAGCGGATTAGCGGCTTCCGTAATTCAAGCGCCCGTGTGGTATCAGTCCGCTGTTCAGGAACTTCCCTCAATTTCTGCGCTTCCGTTTGCCCTTCCCCTACAGAATGTTTTCGTAAAAGACGGGTGTTTTTCTAAAATTGCGGTGCGGAGTGGGCTGCGTTCATCCAGGTTTCCTTCAAAAGTCCTATTTTCTTTCACCATTTCACAACATGCACTGCCCTACTATGCAACTTTGGGCTATTATAATAGCCCTCTGGTAACTCTGCTGCCTTGATTAGCCTTTTAATAGCGACAAAACTTGCCTTTAGGCATAATATTTTTGTTAAATGTGTGCTGTTAGCCCGTGTTGTGTATGAAGTGAAGTTATAGCTTGTGAAATCTGTTCTCATGTATACAGCGGTTGCAACTGGCTGTGTCGCTGTAGCAAAGGCCGGCT
>WOVY01008545.1:0-14148 GCA_013436015.1 Rhipicephalus annulatus | reverse complement strand
GATTCCTAAGCTACGTGGAGTATGCTGAATTTGTCAGAAATAACCTTGGGCAAGACGTACTTTCAGCACGAATCTTGACATAGGTATGTGTCAGTTTTTTACAAGAAAATGTAACTCTTTGGAATGTCGATTACCATATTTTTAATCGTGTAGTCAGTGTACTTAACATTTCAAGCAGTACTCTCTATTATATTGATAAAAAACACAGCTGTAGTGTATGGCTCATAGTTGAAGAAAATGCTGGCAAAGCACAACTTGCACTTCTGCAGTTAACACGAGCAGCCCACTGAATGCTTGTGTTATGCATGGTGTACTACTAAGTTATTACCGTTACTTCGTGCGATCAGGCTGACATTATGATCCTGTGCATGATGGAGCTCTTCAGCCGCATGATAGTGATTTGCATCGCAAAGCTGTTTTCTGGCACGACAGGCATGAGATTTTTGGGACAGGATGTGACAATGAGCAGGTGCGCTAAATCTGAGTGCGCCATCAATTCAGTCGATCTGTGTATAGGAGCGAAAATTTAGCTAGTTAATGGTAAAAAAGTGACGCATAAGAAAAAACGAGGAGCCCTCAAAAATGGGGGCGAGAGAAGTTCGGTGTGCGTGTGCCTCCTTCTTTCTCTCGTTTCTTCTCTCTTTCTCTTTAAGAGCTTGCCTTGAGATGCAAAGAATGTGCAGTGTGTGTGCATACTTACAGGTGCACTTACTATGCGCACCTGATACATTTCACAGCGTGCAAGCACATTCACTGTGTCATCATTGCTAATACACCATCAAGCAGTGACGATAATGACTATGAGAGCCCACCTGAAACAGCAAGTGAAATGAGCCAGGCACTGCACACAATCGAAAGCATTACGAAGCTGGACGCAGCCACAAAAGTGTCAAGTGCAGCATTATTCGAAGCGAAGATGGAGTCTGTCAAACAAGCAATAGTAGATGGCGAAGTGTCGGAGGAAGTGGTTGAGAAGGGGAGTAAGTTGTTTGAGCCAGTCTTGCAGCCTGTTGAAGGCAACAAGAAAAGAAAAATGCCAGACCAATCTAATGAACCAGCAAACAAGAAAGTTGAGCGTCAAGTCAGATTATATTCTACAAAGAAGCCTAGATCATCCCAACTTTCATCAAGTCTTTCAAAGCCTAGCGAAGCTCAAAAAGAAGTTCAGAAACAGCAGCTCATAGACAGAAATCTGGAGTCTGCACAGATAATCACATCAGTAGGGCATGACTAAAGTTATCAAAAGAAGCTGTCAAAATGGTGAAGTGCTCAACGAATATTGGGTTACTAGAACTTATGAATAATGAAGCAAGTTGAGTGCTTGTCCACTAGCACGCTTAGGCACAAGGCAATGCCGGGGCTTTCCTGGACGTTTGTTTAAATTTTAATCTTTCACAAATGGTAACTGCACCAACATGCGTAACTCAAGAGTGTGAAGATAGTTTGGACCTAATACTAACCAGTCACCCAGATGACATGGTCTCGATTACTTATCTCCCCGAAATAAGTGACCATAAGGTCATCCATACCGAATTTGCATTTAAACCGTTAAATCGTCAAAACACCCAGAAAACCATTCGACCAGTGAATCGGGTCACGTATTCACCGATGATCAATGCGCTAACATATTCAACACCGCTTTCTAATCCGTGTTTACCAAAGAAAGTAACGTGTCATTTACAATACCATCCACTATTATAGAATGTGCTATGCCACCGGTATCTTTCACTCTAATGGAATTAGTTACTTAATCGACAAATTAAAACTTTCCTCCTCTTTTGATATTGACGAAATCAACTCCAAATTCCTTAAGAATACAAAATATATTTGTGCATCTTTACTATGCTTGCTCTTCTCACAGTCACTTTTAACAGAACGCCTACCAGATAACTGGAAGAACGGGAAGGTCGTTCCAATTTTCAAATCGGGTAACAAAAACTCGCCATTAAACTATCGTCTCATTTCTTTAACCAGCATGCCCTGTAAAATCATGAAACACGTCATCTACACTCATATCATAGACTTTCTTGATTCAAACAGCTTTTTCCATAACAACATGGGTTCCGCAGAGGTTTCTCTTGTGAAACGCAACTGGCCTTGTTTGTTCATGATTTGCATACTAACCTAGACTGTAACTTACAAACCGATGCCGTATTCTTAGATTTTTCCAATGCGTTCGACAAAGTACCCCATTCTCGACTGTTACTGAAACTTTCCCAGTTAAATCTTCACCCGGACATACTAAATTGGATCAGAGAATTCCTTACAAACCGGTCCCAGTCTGTTAATATCAACAACCGTACCTCTAATCCTCCTCCAGTAACGTCCGGAGTACCCCAGGGTTCGGTTCTTGTTTTCCTTTTATTCCTTATATACATAAATGACTTGCCTTCAAACCTAACCTGTAAGATCCGCCTGTTTGCTGATGACTGCATTATATATGACACTGTTACTGACACTTCAATACAGTCTACCTTACAAGCCAACCTAAACTGCCTCCAGGAATGGTGTGAGCACTGGCTCATGGAACTTAACCCAAGTAAATGTAAAGTCATTTCATTCCATCGCGGCCGCATGCCACTTGTATATCCGTACGCAGTTAATGCCATCCCCCTAGAAAATGTTCCGTCATACAAGTATTTGGTTGTCACTCTTTGTAGCGATCTTTTATGGAACATACAGTGCTTAGGGTGTTTGGCTGCTGACAACACAAAAAAAATATCATTTCATCTACAAATAAAACACTGGGTTTCCTTAAACGCCATTTACGCCTCGCTCCACAACACGTAAAATTACAAGCATACAAATCCATCGTTCGACCTAAACTAGAATACGCATCGCCAATTTGGGACCCTCGACAATCTTATCTTACACATGACATCGAATCGCTTCAAAACCGGGCCGCTAGATTTATTCACTGTTCATACTCTTCCACTGTCAGTGTATTTGGATGAAAGCAAAATCTGGTTTACCAGATCTAGAACTGCGCCGTCGTACTTCCAGCCTGTCATTTTTCCGCAAAACTTTTTCATAGTCCCTTGCATGCCCCACCTTATATCGTTCCCGCAACATGCATATCTCGCCGCACGAGCCATTTGCTTCAAGTTGCTTGGCCACAATCCCGGACTTCTACTTTTTCTGCCTGGTTTTTTTCCACGTACCGCACCAGACTGGAACGACCTTCCCAGTGAAATCGCAACCATTCCCTGCCCATCATCGTTCATAGAAAATATCAAATGAAATGAAATCACGACAGCCATTCTCTTATGACCAGTGGTTTCCCTCCTTTGTGGTGGTGTGCAGCCGTACAAAACAGCTGGATGGTACGTGTGTTAGAGCACGAGAGGTGCCTCCAAGCTCGTTGTATGAGCTGCTGGTAAGTATTCCTGTAAACAGGGTAAGTGCATTTGATGGTGTATGTAGTTATATATCTTCGAATGTGTTTTGTTGCTTATAAACGTGAGTAAAGTCCCTGTGGTTGCACAGTCGTTGTGCAGCCACACCACATTGGCTGTGGTGTGGTTGGACAATGTGCTACAGAGCTTAAGTTTGTGGTTCAATTCCGGGCTTTACAAGTGTATTTTGATAAAACACAAATGCACATTTGCTTGTGTATCGGAATTCCTAACATTTCTAACATACGAGGCAGAAACTCTGGATGAAGCTAAAAACTGTAGATTGTGCAATTGAATGAAAAATTGTAGATGTAATTCTAAAAGATGGAATGGCAGCAAAATGTATCTGGGAGCACACAGGAGCAACCAATATCCTAGTAGATCTTAAAAGAGTATAAAGCGGACCTGGGCAGTTCACGGCATGAGGAAAGACTGTTGATTGGAGCCAAAAATGTATTCCAAGAGATAGGAAGGGCAGCAAACTGCAAAAGGCAATTTAGAAATAGAGGATTAAAATGAAATCTGCTCATGCAGGACAGGGTGAGTTGGAGATCGTTGGAGGAGCTATCAATCTGCAGTAGACTGAAGGCAGATTCAAAATAATGGCTTGAATTTAGGATGTCAATGTGTACTTATCATTTTATATTTTTACTGCCTCTTCAAATAAATTATTTTTTAGATTTCAAAACTTGGGGGTACCTGCTGTGGTGATGTATGCAGTGCTGTGGTCGTGAGCACTCTGTTAATGCATTTGCATATTTGGCTTGCTAAATTTACAAATTCTTGCTTAAAACGAATCCGCCGTGGAGATACAGTGCTTAGGGTGTTTGGCTGCTAACAACACAAAAACCAAAATATACCATCCGCGGCGGGTCACATTTTGATGGAGGCGAAATGGTAAAAACTGTAGTACGTGCAATGTCGGCGCACGTTAAACAACACCAGATGGTCAGAATTTACAGAGCCTTCCACTATGGCGTGCCTTATCATGTAATTGTTTGGGCACGTAAAACCACAAAAATTACAATTGCCGATGATGACCACTGCCTGAACAGGCACACTGATAAGTACATTGTGTTGACATTGGCACTGGACTGAGGCTTCCTCTAATAATAAAATTTTAGTCTCTCATCTGCTCTATCTGATACAGCTGTTTAATTATTTAACGTATTGCCTATTGTTTAGTTAGTGAATTTCCTGACCTGCAATTACTCACCGACTATTTATCATTTCAGATTTTGTAGATTTTCCAAAGCTCTGGAATAACCAAGATATCAAAAGCCTGGCCAAAGTTTTATGTTTTTTCGGAGTGAAGGCCTAGCACTTACAAACAACAGCATTATAATAAAAGTTTTTATTGTGAAAACGTGACTTGGTTGTCTTCCTGTGCAGATAATGCATGAACGCAGTGTCTGCACTACTTTCATAACGGTGATGCAATGCAGTTACATTTCAAGCCGCGGGGATTAGGTGCATGGCGCGTCAATTGAAGTTTACGGAGGAGACTAAATCAGTTTAATATAGTAGTTTTAGTTTGCTTATATTATTACTATTATTATTGCTGCGGTGTTTGTAAGTTTTTACGCCACTTTGCGTTTCGTACCAAATTTACAAAAGCTCGATCGACATTGACATCGTCTGTAATGATGGATTGTTTACTTGCAAACACGGAGGAAGGAAAGGTAAGGAGAGGGCATGCCCAGCCGGCGCAGGGCGTAAAAAATGTGGCGGAAATGACATCATGGCGGCCATATTCACTAGGCACAATGGCGGCGTTGTTATGGTTACGTGTTGCGCAGTGGAGCTGGTCTAGCAGTGAGCGGCCGCGGCTGCCGGCGTAATGTGTGCCTCCCCAGGTCTCGTGCTGAGCCGTGGCGGACAATATCTGTGCTCTGCGCCGCGTTATTGGTTAGGCAGTGTTCTCCTGGCTGTTACATTACTCTTAGCAACGTTTACAAATCCCTTTGCCCATCACGGGGTTTCAACAGTGCGTAGAACAAGTGCTTATCCATGTGTCGTGCGGCGGATGACGCGGATGAAGCAGTTAGTGTTCAGCGAAATTGCGTTGGGCACCATGACGAAGCTGAATGATGACGAACGCCTTGCAGGTCAGTGACGGTTGAGCAGTGCTCCTGCTTGTGACAACGGACGACGCTGTTGATCCCAGCAAGACGTTGTGAGGACCATCTGCACATACGTAGTTTCGTGTTGTGTGTGTACAGTAACAACTTGCATGTGCGTATTAAAACACCTTTTCTGTTCTGCTCCGTATACTCTTCCCCAGCATTGCATGTAATCTCAACGTAACAGCAACCGCGTTCAAGTGTCACTTGCGCCATGCTCAATGTCGCCACGGTCGCAGAATGCTGACGCTAGTGAGTTTCACGCGGAACACCGACACAGTGGCAGGATGCTGCGTCGGCCGCATGGCGGAATGCAACCGTAGAAGGCGCACGACCGATCGTGTTGTCTGTACAGTTGCTGAATTAATGACGTGAAAGCACTCGCCGTTGTCAGTGCATCTAGCGCGCGTTCTCTCGTAGTTGCTTCGTTGTCGGTGGGCTGTTACTCTCTGTTATTACTCGGACGAAGCGATTTCGCTGAATGTGTCCCTCTGGCTCAGAGTGATGAGCCTAGTTCCATTAGTTTCGGATCGTCACGACACTCGCGCTGCGCAGCCCACTTGCTTTCCGAGCCGGAGAGGGAGTCGCACCTTCTGCTTCGCATTCATATGTAAACAAGAGAGGAGAATTTGCCTAGTCAATATGGCCGACTTCCGGCTTCATCGCGGCTTCACAACGAGTGACGTCAGGGCCTCTCCTTACCTTTCCTTCCTCCGTGACTTGCAAACATGCATGCTAAGTTCATACAATACTAATTATTCTTTCGCGATTTTCTTGAGTTGTATGCGTTAATTTTTGCATTTGTTACGAAGTTTGGCGTATGTTTTGTCACATGTGAAGGTGTGATACTTCACTCGTGTATATTCGTACTCAACCACTGTGAGTAAGGTACGCGCTATGAAGCAACTTGCAATTGATCTTAGTGCTTTGTACAATTGTCACGCGCTCTACTTTCGAAAAGTATGAGCTGTTTGACCGATCACTTGCGCTAGATGTGTCGAACTCTGAAAATTCATTTCCAATCATTGGGACACGATCGTCAACGTGCATGCACGTGTGGACACTGCACTATATATAAGCTCCGCACCACATTCAAGTGTACTAAGTATTGGCGCGAATAAATATTGCTTTGCTGATGGGCGTCAATGGCTGTCCAGCGCCCACTCAGATGATACTGGTAGTGCACAATGCACTGTTGATTGCAGTTAAGCCCAATCAGGATCAAATTTCTCAATAGTGGCCGACTCCTTTCTGCAACCGGCTTGCAGTAATCACGGCAGAGAAATTCTGTCTGGTAAGACTCCTTCGTGATCGAAATTGACAGTATGACACACATAGAATCCGGGAGATCATGACACATCCGGGAGATCATGATCAATGACACACATAGATCCGGGAGATCAGCTTGTGGATATACAGGTGTAACTAGATAAGAAAGGCGAAAGACATTGTTCGGTGGCAGCCAATACTCAAGGCATGGCATGAAAATCTTGCTGAACCCTTCTCGCTCAACTTGTACAATAAACTTATTTGCGATGTGTGTCCACTTCGTCCTGTTGTTTGCATTGCTATAATCAAAATGGAACTCTACCAGCTAGCCCAGCTGTCGACCTTGCTGTGATATACAGATGCAGTCATCTACAGTGCACACTATGCGCTCACTTTCTTGAGCTCAATTTTCGTGACGTACAGCCTGGCACTTAGAAGCACCTTGTGGCTCTCTTGTTTACAGTTCATCTGCCTTGGTGCAGTTGACCTGCCAAGATTGTATGCCTTGCAAACTTGTAAATGGTATGGTTTCTTTGTGCCATGCCTTCCATTGCTTTCTTTCAGTAACATGAAATGTCTGCAGCCATTTTTCGTCTGCACCTTAACGGAGATGCCTCAACTTCAGCAGTGCCTATGTTAACCCACACTGCCTTCTAAGAACTACGTAAACAATCCCAGCACTATGTGCTGCTGGGCCTCATAACAATAACAAAAGCTTGCTCGATGGCACAAACTGCCCATATGCTTTAGCCCCACAATGCAGCTGCGCAGTTCTCAGTAGGGTGTGTTGGGAAACTGTTCAGTTTTACAAACACTGTGATGAGCTGTCAGCTGCAAGAAAATAATTCGTTTATAACAGCTCACTTTTGCAGAACGGAGGAGGGGTAATGTATGTGAAAATGGCCATCCAATACTGTTTGCTGCACAAAACTGCAATCAAGTCCATATGGATTTGTCATCAACAGCATTTTAGTTAGTAAAAAAATTTGATATCGTGTGCAGTTTCAAACCCTGACCGACGCATTTTCGGGATGATCTCCGTACCATTTAAGCTAACCAATATGCTGCCAGCAATCACAGTGCGAGGGTGAATTCAACTCGAAGTGCTTTATCACAAGTTATTCCATTCTTCCCTCAATCAGCCACCTTATATAGTAGCCGCAGCACGCATATCTCATCGAACCAGTCATCCATTTCAGGTTTCCCGCCCTTCTTCGCGCACCACTGCTTTTTCTGCCTCGTTCTTTTTTCGAGCAGCCACGGACTGGAACGGCCTCCCCCGGGACATCGCCAACATCGCCTCATCATCTGCCTTTCAAGACCGTGTTATTGATCATCTTCAATACTAAAACAACTTTTACTGCTTATTGTTAACCTAGCTGCTCCCGTGAGTGGGCACGGGAGCAGCGCATCAAGCATGATGCCTGATTTGCGTGTTTTTCCAATGCAGGCTGCGCTTGCGCTGTTGGTGGTCTGGCTACCGGCTGTCTCTTCTGACTCGGCGTGTTCGCATCTGCTCTGGCAGGTGCATTCTTCTGGCGTCAAAACCACAAGCAGTGGCATATTCTTCAATGCAACCTCATCGGCGAAGCTCGACCATCATCTACCAACAGCATCGACAATGACATCGCTCCCCGGAAACCACAAAAGCAGCTTGCGGACCAACCTGTTCCTCAGTGGGCACGGGAGCAGCGCATCAAGCATGATGCCTGATTTGCGTGTTTTTCCAATGCAGGCTGCGCTTGCGCTGTTGGTGGTCTGGCTACCGGCTGTCTCTTCTGACTCGGCGTGTTCGCATCTGCTCTGGCAGGTGCATTCTTCTGGCGTCAAAACCACAAGCAGTGGCATATTCTTCAATGCAACCTCATCGGCGAAGCTCGACCATCATCTACCAACAGCATCGACAATGACATCGCTCCCCGGAAACCACAAAAGCAGCTTGCGGATCAACCTGTTCCTCAGTGGGCACGGGAGCAGCGCATCAAGCATGATGCCTGATTTGCGTGTTTTTCCAATGCAGGCTGCGCTTGCGCTGTTGGTGGTCTGGCTACCGGCTGTCTCTTCTGACTCGGCGTGTTCACATCTGCTCTGGCAGGTGCATTCTTCTGGCGTCAAAACCACAAGCAGTGGCATATTCTTCAATGCAACCTCATCGGCGAAGCTCGACCATCATCTACCAACAGGATCGACAATGACATCGCTCCCCGGAAACCACAAAAGCAGCTTGCGGACCAACCTCAGTGGGCACGGGAGCAGCGCATCAAGCATGATGCCTGATTTGCGTGTTTTTCCAATGCAGGTGTGTAGAAAATATTCTCTTTATGCTAAAAAGTCGAATAATACCTGCCTTTTGCTGTTCCCGTGCCCACGGGTTTTGTTTGATACCATTTGTGACTGCTTTTCCACTGCCTTCCTATTATTGTGTTGCGGGGATATTGAAGCTAATCCTGGGCCAACAACGCGTTCTGAAGCGCTATTGCAACTTGAAACGCTACCCGAGAACCCCGCTGAACAAATGAGTGTGCTATTTCAGCTTCTTAAAGACGTTCATGCGCGTTCTGTTCAAAGTTCGAAGAATCACGCTGATCTAGCTGCTGACGTAAAAACCATAAAAAACGGTCAAAAGGACGTTGAGACGAAAGTAACCGGAATACTAAAAAGACTAGATGAACTAGAAAACAAATCCAAGATTGTCGAAAACTTCAAAAGTGAGCTATCAAGCATGCGTAGTATGGTATCAGAAACTACTGCTCAAAACTGGTTGTTACAGGCTCGCCTGGACGAGCTTGAAGATAGGTCTCGACGTGACAATTTAATTTTTCATGGGTTTCCAGATGTCAAAGAATCCTGGGAAGAAACTGAAGCGAAGGTGGTCACTGAAATTACGTCCGTCATAGGGTCATTTTCGCCAAACTCGATTCATCGCGCACACAGACTAGGCTCATTTTCGCAAAACCGATGCCGTCCCATCATTGTAAAGTTTAGCGACATCAAAACTAAAGATAAAATTTTGTCTGCACGCTCCCAATTTAAAATAAAAGACATAGGCATTAGCGAAGACTTCTCGCCCGCTACGCGCATCATCCGAAAAAAGCTCACTGATTTCGCAAAAAATCTGCCAGAATCCCCCCTATTTAACTTACGTTACAACAAGCTATATGTTAATAAAAAATGCTACATGTTTGATACTAACGCTGGACAGGTTATTGAAGTAGAACGGCCTGGTCGAGGTTTCGAAAGTAACATCCAGGCACATGTCCCTTCCTAGGAACGCGCGAGGGGTAGTGGCCCTAAATCTAACCCAAGGATCTCTGTCCTGTTCACGAACATAAGAAGCCTTCTTAACAAATATGATTCTTTATCTTCCGCAATAGATACCTGCGATGCACAAATAATTGTACTAACCGAAACGTGGCTCCGTGGGCATGTGCAGGACTCAGAAATTTTTAATCAAGCGAGTCATTTTGCAATTTATCGTTGTGATCGAACTGCGCATCGGGGTGGTGGTGTTCTGTTAGCGATATCAAAAAACTTATCTTCTTCTTGCATACACATTACCACCACTCTTGAAACTATCTGGGCTTTGCTCACTATTGGCCATCAAAAAATCGTCCTTGGCGCATGCTATCGTTCTCCTTCAGTCGTCCTCAACATTTGTTAACGAACTCCACGACGTTATGAACCACATCGTAACACGTTTCCCCAGTTATCCCTTATTTTTACTCGGTGACTTTAACTTTCCGAACATAAATTGGACTACACAACCAGTTTCCATTTCTCCTTTTTCGACACAAGCTTCTGAGTTTTTTAACTTTTGCTCTATCTTTTCTTTAACGCAATTAGTAGATCATTCAACTAGAATATCATCTCACGCAGCTAACACTCTTGACTTAATCCTGACTACGCGGCCCGATTTTACTTCCGACATAACGTACTTGCCCGGAATCAGCGATCATTCTCTTCTCAGTTTTTCTTTTAATGCATCATTCCCAAAAGTTTCAAACAACAAAAAAGTAATTCGTGACTACAAAAAGGCGAACTTCCAGGCTATTAATCACGAGTTATCCATCTTTCTTGATACTTTTTTGGCAAACTTCGATGATCATTCTGTTCAAACTAACTGGGACATATTTGCGTGTAAAGTTTACGATCTAACAGAAAAATTCATACCGAAACGCACTATCACGTGTAATCATCGCGCCCCGTGGTACAACGCCCACTTGAAAAGGCTGTCTAACTGTAAGAAGCGCCTTTATCGTTCTGCCAGGAAATCGCCAACTGATTCCCGATGGGAAGCTTACAGATTAGCATCGAACGCTTACATATCTGCATTAAAAGCTGCTAAATCTTCATTTTTATCCCAAACCCTGCCATCCATGCTTAATAATAACGTTAGAAAGTTTTGGAAAATCATAAATCCGCCACATGATAACAGTATTTACTTAGAAGACGCATCGGGCAATTCCATTTCCTTGAGTGATTGTGCGGCTGTGCTCAATGATACATTCACGAAAAACTTTTCTGTTTCTTCCACAGTTAATGCTCCTAGCGTGCAGACATATAATTTTCCTGTAATGTCCTCCATCTGTATCGAAGCGCCAGGTGTGGCTAAGTTGATTGCTGGACTTAAATACCATTCTTCTCCAGGTTACGATTTAATAGACTCGAAGTTTTTGAAGAATACAAGTTCATTTAGTTCTATTATTTTAACAAAAATATTCCAGCAGTCACTTGACACATCTACGCTACCCATACAATGGAAAATAGGTAAGGTGGTTCCACTCTTCAAATCTGGCCAAAAAACATCCCCCGCAAATTACCGCCCTATATCTTTAACTAGTACCTGCTGTAAATTACTGGAACATATCATATTCTCACATCTAGTCAATTTCCTTGAATCAAATTCGTTTTTTACATCTGCACAGCACGGTTTTCGCAAATCGCTCTCATGCGAAACACAGTTAATATCTTTTACTCACAAGCTACATCGCATTTTAGACCAGTCATCAAAAGCTGACTGTGTTTATTTAGACTTTTCCAAAGCATTTGACAAGGTATGCCACAAGCTGCTACTACACAAACTAAGCAAACTCCAACTTGATGACACCATAATGAAGTGGATTGTATGTTTCCTTGAAAATCGCTCGCAATTTGTTTCAGCTAATAATCATAACTCTTCATTCAGCCAGGTTTCCTCTGGTGTCCCCCAGGGATCTGTTCTTGGACCTCTTTTGTTTCTTATTTACATTAACGATCTGCCTTCTCTTATATCCTCTAATGTTCATTTGTTTGCCGACGACTGCGTAATTTTTCGGGAAATAACTGCTGACAACGACTCCTACTCTCTCCAATCAGATCTAAATAGTGTAAGCAACTGGTGCAAAGAATGGTTAATGGAACTTAATGTCACTAAATGTAAAGTAATGCGTGTATCGAGAACTACTAGCTGTATGCCTATATATTACTTGAACAATACACCACTTGAAATCGTTTCCTCTAAATGTACTTAGGTGTTCATATTACCAACAATTTAACTTGGACGAAACACATCGAATACATTATTAACAAGGCAAACCGCATGCTAGGTTATTTACGTCGAAACTTTTTTTCAGCCCTGTCTTCTTTAAAACTTCTTCTATACAAAACACTAATCAGATCAAAACTAGAGTATGCAACACCAGTATGGGATCCTTGCCACGACAACTTACTCACCGCACTTGAACTTGTTCAGAATAATTCAGCCCGTTTCATACTATCAAATTACAACAGAACGGCAAGTGTAACGGCAATGAAAAGTAGTATTGACCTCCCATCCTTAGCATCACGACGTCGCATTTTTCGCCTAACTTTATTTCATAAGGTTTATTACCATGCTTCTCTCCATGCTGAACTGCTTTCACAACCTCAGTACATATCATGTCGAATTGACCATAATCATAAAGTTGGAGTTGTTTCATCTAACACAAAATATTTTTCTGAGTCTTTTATTCCAAAAACATCCCGAGAGTGGAACCACCTTGCCGCCGATGTTGTTTCCATACGCGTTAATCACCTGTTTCATCAAGCATTAGCTAATATTGTATAATCAGGATAATCTATGTTTTTTTTATTTAAACACATGCTCTGTTTTTTCTATGTTTTGTACATCTTGTTACTCCCACTCCCCTCTTCAATGCCCATGGCCTTGAGGGTATAATAAATAAATAAAATAAATAAATAAATAAATAAAACCCCACCCCTTATGTAATGCCCCTCCTAGAAAGGGGGGCCTTTAAGGTAATAAACTGAACTGAACTGAACTGAAGTGCATGGGCACTGATAACCAACTGCAAGTAATCTTTTGAAGTCTGATTTTCATAAATATATGGTAAAGATGAATCGCGTGCTAAAAGCTGCAGCATCTTTCCGCAGGTCTCTTGCCACGTTCAATGTACGTGCTCAGACTTTTTGGCGTATTAGCACTTGCACAAAACATTGCTAGCCTTCTAGTTATATCTGTAGAGTAACAACCCTCGAAAGGTGATGGTTCCAGACTTCAGCCTAGGAGCACGTTTTTTCCTTTCTTTCCGAGAAATCTGTATGTATTTCGTGGTAGCTTTGTGCTAAAACAGGTAAATGGCCAATTTTCAATTCAAGATAATTTGCTCTCTACGTAGATGATGTATGTGAACGCAACTGTGATGTCTTTAACCCCTTAAGTGCCAAATAAATCACAAAAAAAAAATTTCGAAATTTGTAATTTTTTATATAGCAAGACAGCACCAAATTGGGCTAGTTGGTTGATATTGATGCTTCAAAGGTATAACTGTGCTTTTCTATGTCCCTGTCTGCTTAGTGCAGTTATACCTTTGAAGAATGAAGATTTTTGTACGATGTGAAATGCTTCGGTGACGTGTTCAAAACAGAAAAATACTTGCGAAAACACTCTGCATCAGGTAATGCATTATTCATCATTTTTTGTACACTCATGCAATACCTCATTCCTGGGGCACTTGAAGTGTACTCTCAAATAAAACTCAAACGTGACTAAAATAATCAACCACCAACATTTGCATCACTAACCCTTTCATCATCTAAAGGAGAAAGATATTCTATGTGAGATCGCCTCACAGATGAGGCCATGTTCGTTTATAACCAAGGCACGCATCGCCTTTTTAATGGGCAGACTCAATAAAAGCGGGAGTCATGAAACCTGTGCTGCCGTCTGTGTTTTATACAGGAAAACATCCTTTCAGTGAGCTCCTTGAAACATTGTTGAAGAGCTACGACGAGCACAGGTAGTCATAAGTGCTTGAGGGGTTAATCATTTCCAGATGAGCTAGGCTTGGAGCATGCTGCCAAATGTGATAACAGGAGCTCCA